>JAADVW010000368.1:0-33299 GCA_023335875.1 Elongisporangium prolatum
AAAGACTGTCAGCGGTGGGATTTGAACCCACGAGTGCGAACACAGTAGAACTTGAGTCTACCCCCTTAGACCGCTCGGGCACACTGACGATCAGAAAATGGACTTGTCGACCCGAAAAACACAAACATAGAACACACAAATCATCTCTGCCATTGTGTCGTCTTTTAGAAAGGCCATTGACTGGCTTGGGACTCCAGGGCAAGGCGTCACGGACGGGGAGTCTCTTTAGATGGCTAATCTCAATCCTTGTCCGTATTACTATGACTGTATGACACGATGCGTGACCGCTTAAGCACCCTAGCGATTCTGCTCAACCCCGACCGACGCATGCGATAACCTCGAACTCAAGCGAGAACGATGGTGATTCCACAAGCTTGGGGAGCGTCAGCGATAGCCATGAAAACCAGTTGTCAGCTTTGAAGCGCCGTCGCAGTATACCACTATCGGTCGCATCGACGAAACTACCAAAAAGTAGGACGCTGTTTCGCTGGAACCGTAATTTTGTGAGTTCAAGCAGGCTCAGTTCTAGCACGAACGCTCGGCCACGCTGGAGTACTTCATGTATCGGAAGGAGGAGATGGAACTACAACGCAAAAAGACAGAGAACGACCAGCGCGAGGCTGCAGTGTGCGTTGAAGAAGCGCAGGCAAATGCAATGAAACTGCATTCACCAGTCCGATGCAATGTTTGCTGCGGATCCGAATTTCGCAAGCTTCGTGTTGAAGTACGCTCGGTTTGGATCGAGTTTTACTTTCGGCGGCGTTTTGAAGGCCGGTACGACGACACTGGATGCTTGGAAGGCGAGTCGCCCAGGACGTATTCGTTGTGTCGGAAGATTTCAGCTGCGGACGGCCGTTTGTCTAGATACGGTTGTCGTGGACGGACCCGGGCCATCCAACCACAACATCTCTAATGCGAGCAACGGCGTCACAGGGATCAACGCGTGCACTGCATAACCTCCCTTTCTGGAGTAGTAGTCTTCTCCGTTTTTTTGTGGCTTGCAAAGAATGAAGCGGCCATTGGGGTCCACAGACAGCACGCCGGGTCCATGTAGATGCTGGCTGGCTATGCGTACGCTCTCGGGGGCGCCATGGTGGCAGCAGCGAAGCAGAGAACGGCGGGCTCACGCTCGCAGCATCCAATGAAAAGCGAGTTGCTAATACTGGTGATCCACGACAGGGTGATCAACGACAAGCGTCTGAAACGCACACGACTCAACCAATCGAAACCTGGCGACCAGTCGACACCTTGGGCTTAATCTCGCGGACCGACAACAGAGATCGTGAGGCCCGAGTGGCGAGTGCAACAAACAGACTCGACGCTCGTATTCCCGCTCGTGCGCAGACGCGCTGATTGCATCACTGGAGCGATTTCGATCCAGCCTGGAGTAGGTTTACATTGGAGAGCCGTCCATCAGCAATGGGTTACGAACCGTGGATGACAAGCAAGCCATCGCCCGTCTACTTGAGTTCATACGCCGAAGGATAGCGGATGAGGGGAACACTGTACGCTGGTTCAGAAGAACCGCAATGACCCAGCGCTTCAGAGGAGATTACGGCCTGAATATGTATCATCAAACTGAGTGAAGTCTTGAAACTGTGGATGCCAGTGGAAACAACGTTATACGTGGAGGATACGTCGATGCTGACGGGACTCTATCATCTTGTGTAGCCGTCGAATAATGGGTTGCCTGGCCGATACGCGCGCCATCGTGTTGCTGCTTTCCGTGTTGCCGTTGGATGACTGCCGTCGGGCAAGTTGGAGGGAGGCAAGAAAAGCCACTCTTGCTGCTGCCAACATGTGGGAGAGACAAAGCTTCTGCTCTGTGATTGGTTAAAAATGGTTTCGCGAACTCAGTGCAAAAACAAAACCCACTTGCTGCTGCACTGCCTCTGGGACGTTGGCTACCACTACAGATACCATTCGAGTTACTGAACACAAAAGAGGGGGCAAATAATATTCAATGTGACGGGTAAATAAAACGAGCCGGTTTCCAGCTATATGTAATTATAGTGTTTAGACGATCAGCTCACGAATCGAGGGTGCCTATGCGCAGCTTTCCACACCACCCACGAGCTCGAAGATCTCCTGCTCGAGTATGATGCCAGTATGTCTCCAACAGTTTGCGACTGTAGCCAGCTTGCCGTCGGGCACAATGGCGGGGTCGCGAAGCAGGGTGGTACGTATTTTTCCGCTTTTGCGCGAACTATGGCCCACGTCACCACCGGAAGACGCATCCGCTCGTACTGCTCTACCCACATCACGAGCGCCTTCTCGAGTGGTGGAGAGTGGGCAGACATGCTTGACTTGCGCAGTGGGCCGGCTTCACGGCGTCCTCGGTGACTGGGTTCTTGAACAGATCTACTAGCGCCGTGGACGAGGGGTTCTTGTGCAGCTTCAACTGTCGGCCTGCCCAAGCACAAAGCGCGCGCAACGACAGCTTGGGGTGATCTTCGTGCTTCTTGCACAGCACTAGTTTCTGCTTGGCTGTAAGCCGGATTCGAGCTGGAGGTATTGGCATCAGGTATTTTGTAACGGGGTCTGCCCCTTACACTAGGCCTTCTCCTAGCCTTACCTGTTTTCATGTGGTCCACATTATTGGGACCTTTTACAAGGGATTGGCAGGGGAGTAATCATCTTCCTAGCCAATCAGGATCGACAATGAGAGTGACTGGCTATCGCCAGAAAGACAGACACTAAAATTAGGTTTTGAGGTTTTACTTAGTGTAAATCATTCTAATTCGATCACTTCTATTTTTTACCGACAAAGCTTCAGGTCGCAGCCATTGTTGAGACCTTTCACCGTTCGCTTCCTCCGCAACACAGTGTGTGTCGCGTCTCGGGACCAGGTCTCTGTTCCTGTTACATCTTTTGTCTGTGAGAGCGTGCTGAACCAGTCATATTCTGTCCAGTACAGAAGGATAGCACTTAAGAGAGTCGAGAAAAAATTATCGACTTGGACAGGGTATTCATTGATAGTGGTGACCAATTGATTTCCGAGTGTGCGGTGTTCAGTAACTCGAATGGTGTCTATATTGTAAGCGTCCGGGCTAGATACTAGCATGTGTTGACGTTAATTACTCTGTAAACCCCATAATGCTGCATTTAGTCTGGTCCAGACAATGACACGGGCAAACGCGAGTTCAGATTTAGTCTGGACTAGACTATCGCGAGGCAAATAAATACGAAAACAAAATACCCTCTCCAAACCGATTTCGTGAATCTGGTGTTCCACTTTGGGCTCAAAACGGACCGCGCAAATAGCAAAGAAGGCTATGAGCGAAGCTCCAAGCTCAATCAGAGCGCGTAAAGGAAATTGCAGCACAGCGCCCTCTGAGAATTGGAAAATCACTCTTGGATGTAAGAGATGCAGGTGATGGAAGCGTAGGATTACAGTCGCTGTACACAAGCCAAATTCACAATAATAGGCATCAACGACATGAGTGCTCGCTTACCTGAAGATGACTCAACACTGCGTCCTATGGGCAATACTAGAAGAAAGGTTCGGATAGCTTCTGCGGCGTACACCACCAAACAGGATACTTGTCAAGGATATGATTCGTGGCGTAATAGTCGCAAGCTCTTGTTTTTGCAGCGCTTGGCAAAAGATCGCGGGCGTAAAGTCGCGTAAGTCGCGTCTGAAACGACAAGAGTTCCTGTCGTAGATCGCGTCTGCCAGAGATCCGGACGTGATCTCGAACGTCATGTGGCGCTCACGCCCACCTACAACAAGGCGATTGTTTACTAGCTGCTCGTTCTCGGTCTTGAACTGGCAGACGCGCTACTGACTGTACCTCCATGCATGCACGCAATCCGCCGCAATTGTCTCTGCTTACTCCAGCTGCCTGCATTTTGAACTGGACTCGGATCTCTTAAGAAAGGTAGCCACATGCGCATGCCTGGGAACCACTTGGTCTCATCCACACCTGACAGATGTTGGCAACAATCAATGGCTCAGTATCACTTCAACCAGTCGTACTTAGTCGAAGGCACCAAAAGGTAAAGACCGGGATGGTTTGCCTTAGACCCAGCTGTTCAAGTTCCAATCTGCCATGTGACTGGGACTGAGGCTAAGTCAGACAATCGCACGAGGAGCTCAAGACTGCTGAAAGTCAGACTCCGATTCGCTGCCTTTAGCGCACAGCTCCTCTACAGTCATGCTCACGTCCACATCGTTGCTCGCTGCTGTCGCGGCGCTTGTCATGAGCAGCGCCACTGTCCAGGCGCGTCCGATGCACGCTGGGATCGACTACCACAGATACCTGCAGGACCGCGAGGATGTCAAGATGGAGATGCAGGCCTGGAAGATCAAGTTCAACGAGATCGCGAGCGCCAACGGCTTCATCCCGCACTCCGAGTCGCGCAGCGTTGACGACGAGGAGGAAGATCAGCTGCAGCGGTTCTTCCTCACCAAGGACCACATCCACAAGATGTCGCTCGAGAACCCGGACGCCACGTTTTCGACCGACTCGCCGTTCTCGCTCATGACCGACGGGGAGTTCACCAGCTACGTCACGAACTCGCATGTGCTGCGCAACACGAGCTCCAGCCCCTCAAACAGCCGCCGTCTGCGCAATGGCCACGTCCACAGCTGGGGACGGACCTCATCGACTACATCCAAGACGAGCACGTCCGGAAACACGGCTACGACCTCAACAGCCTCAACCACGGCGTCGTCTTCTGACTACGCGAACCTCCAAGGCACTAGTGGAGGCACGAAGACGACCACCAAAGTCACGACCTCCACGGTCAATGGTGTGACCACCACGACCACGACCAAGACGACCACGACTTCGTCCGGTGCGACGACCACAGAGACCTCTGTCGTCAGGTCAGGCTCTAGCGACGTGACATCATCAGGCTACGACTTCTCCAACCTCATCAACAACTGGTGGCCTTCCAGCACCACGGCCACGCCCACAGCGACAACTGCTACGCCTACAACGACAAGAGCTACTCCTAAAACTACCACTGCTACCCCCGTGACCACCACAGCTACGCCCTCCACGACCACTGGCACAGCCACAGCTTCGGATAGCGACTCAGTCGATTGGACTACAAGCGGCTGCATTTCTGCCGTGCAGGACCAGGGCAACTGCGGCGATTGCTGGGCCTTCTCCAGTGTCGCTGCTGTGGAGGCTGCGCAGTGCCTCGCGAGCTCGTCCAAGACACTCCCCAAGTACTCAGAGCAGCAGCTTGTGAGCTGCGACACGCAGAACTATGGCTGTGGTGGCGGCGCTCCGGCATATGCGCTGGACTTTATCAAAGAGAACGGTCTCTGCACGGAGACCGCGTACCCGTACACCTCAGGCACAACCGGCAGCTCTGGATCATGCTCTACGAGTTGCTCCACTACCAGCACTGGCATCACGGGCTACGTAGATATTGCAGACGAAGACGCACTCATCAGTGCTCTGGCTGACCGCCCCGTGATCGTGGCTGTGGCCGCCGGCAACAACGCGTGGAAGCAGTACTCAAGCGGCATTCTGTCCTCGTGCGACACGAGTGCGCTGGATCACGCTGTGCTTGTGGTGGGGTACGACTCCACGTCGTTCAAGATCAAGAACTCGTGGGGCTCGACCTGGGGCGAGAGCGGGTACATCCGCTTGAGCCGAGAAACGGGCAGCACGGGCACGTGCGGCATGTACACGGACATGTACCAGCCCACGATTTAAATGTCGCGTTTGTTGCGTGTCTTAGATGTCGTAGTATGATAACACATGAAGGTTTGACCAGTTCGCAATCAAGTCAGTAAGTGTAGCTATTAGATTCAGAAGACCTACCCACTCAATAGTAGACCCTACCATTATGCAAATCATATATTTATGAGGGTAGGGGTCTACAGATAGGTGTCTAAATATAGAAAGCATTCAAACTCTATAAAGCAATAAAGGCAGTCGTGGGATAGAGAATGCAACGAAACCTCTCTAGTGGTATTACAAGCAACCCAGCAATCGACGAAAGATCTGCTCTATTGTCCGGATGTCTACTTGTGTCTTCCATCCGGTTCCGTTGTGTGCAACAAATTCAAAGATTTTCCGTTCGACAGAACTTGCTAATTGAACCCACCCGCGAAAATCCATGGGCACAAAACCTCTTATACTTGATCCACCTGTCAGATCCCATCCTTCCACCCGCCAGCGTCAGTACCTGTGAAAGTCGATCTCCACCAAGAAGCAGGAAGCAAAACCGCTCTGGCGCTCAGCGCGAGGGAAGCAACTCTCTCTGCGCGTCCGTCGCCCCTTCATCCATCGGCCGGCCGCGCCATGGATACCTACGTGCGCAAGTGCACGTGCGCGCCAGAGTCCGATTCGGACTCGGACGGAGAGAGCGATCCGCGCGACACGCGCTCGTCGCTGTCGAGACGCGGCTCGTCCCGCGCGTCGTCCTGCTCGTCGTCATCGGATGCATCCAGCGGCTCACCGCGCGAATTCTCGCGCCGTACATCAGGCGTGGGCGACTCCATCACCACGTCCATGGCGCTGCATCACTCCGAGTCGCTGCGCCGCACGCACGCGCTGCAAAACGTCTTCTGCGCTTGCTACGACACTGAGACTGTGCTCATGCTCATCCAGCGTCGCGAGCCAGGGTCCGTCCAGCCGTTCTCGCCTGTGCAGCGCATGCTTCTGGAGCGTGAGAATATCACAAGTGTGTTTCGCTGTGCGACTACAGGGCGCCATGACCAAGCAGACGATCTATCAGCAACGGCGTCTTCCTCGTCGGCCAGCCCTCCAGCCGAACGGTACCGGCGCGCGTACATCGCGACAGAGATCATCGTGCGGTTTTATCTGAAGGCGATCGCATGGCACGGCGCTCCCAGACCGACAGACGTAGAGTTCGCGAGGCAGCAACAGCAGCAGCAACAGCAGCCTTCTCCGCACACGTCCAGCCTCGAGTCACTCAGCAGCTCCCCAGTCAAGCTGTCGGGGCTCATGTCGTACAGCAGTCTCAAGATCTCAGCTCACAAGCACATCTCGAATCTGCGCAAGCTGAGCTTTGGCAGTAACAGCGGTAGCTTCCAGGAAGAGAACGAGTCGGAAGTCAACGCCGCGGTGCGTGGGTACATTGTGCGTCTGGATGAACTGACGGCAGTCGAGTGGAAGCGCATTTTCGTGGGGCTTTATGCATTTCTGGCTAGACCAATGCTCTCTTCGGACGAAAACGCGACCGTTGACAGCGTGATGGTGACCAACATGTGCCGCGTGACCAAGAATTTTGTCATCTACCCGTCGGTGCATGCTCTGATCATGGGGCTAGAGTTTGACAGCAAGGAGTCCTCGTTCTTCGCACAGCTTACCAGGTATACCTACAACCCAGACATCTCGTCCATGATGCTCGGGCTGATTCATCTCGCGCAGCGCCGCAAGCATCAACTGCTCCCGCTTGTTCGAGTCTTAGTGGCACAGCTCGCAGACAGTACGCGGCCGTCGCGTTCAGTGTCTATGGCATCTACGGTCTCGGTCTCGTCCACGATGTCAGCATACGGAGCGTACTCCCCATTGCCGTCACCGCTGTCCCATTCGTCCTCGACGTATCCTGCAGTATTTAGTGTGAAGAACCCGCTGCAGCACGCCAGAATTAGTGGCTGCGTTGACATCCTCGTGAAAATCCTGACCCAGCAGTTTCCCAACACGTTTCGCTACTACATCCAGACAAGACTGCAGCTCGCGTCCTTTGAAAATGTCGGTGTGTTTGAAAGGGAATTATTCCCGAATCGGAAAACGCCGAACGACAAAGCGCTCCATGAAGAGATTCAGGAAGCAGTACTGACGGCTTTGATCGAATCAAAGGAGCTGCTAATGAATATTGCTGAACTCGGACTCGCCGAACTCCGATATCTAGATGCGTACCACCGAAATGGTGCTGGTATCCCGTCCTTGCTGATCATCGACGTGTTGAAACACTCAGTCGACTGTTCGTTGTCAAACAAGGAACGAATGCAGCTCTTTGTTGCCCCAATGCAGTCCCTAATCGACACGCTATGTGCAGCAATCAACTATCACCAGCATCTCTCCACGATCACAGAGTTCGCATCGCGTGATTGTTTCAGTGATAGCGATTCAGAAGAATCAGTAGAAGACGAAGATGACCACAGCAGCAGAAACAGCAGCGTTAACAGCAGTCCAGTTGGTCTTGAAAGCGAACCAACCGTTCTACCGCTCAAGCGACAAACATCTCGAAAAGTCAAGAAGCAGGAGTCCGATGACAGCTTCTTGTACCTGCGCTCGACTTTTGTGTCCCCAGTGATCGGGATTTCGCCGTTATCAGGGAAAGAGGTAGTCAATCACAGACCGTTGAGTTCTGTGCTGCTGGTGACGCACGTGGTGGATTTATTGGACTCGTTGATCCGCATGGGGAAAGAAAGCATCGATAATCGACTCACGCGAATGGAACTCTCCGCGTCGTTGATCGATATCTTCGAGCGTTTTCCTAAAGCGAATATCCTGCACTGCCGACTTGTCAGACTTTTCCTGAACCTTTTTGATCGCAAGACGTCGAATGACCGAGTAAATAATCCGCTCCTTCGCGCCGTATTCCGACCACCCGACTCGATCCTGGCGTTTGTCATGCACAAGTTGAATCGCAGCTCGTCTACTCATCCGTATGATGCCCATCTCGCAATCATTGGTGTGAAAATTGATAAAATTTGCAGTGCACCGACCTTGCAGCAAGAGCTAATCCTCCAGTACTGCAGCAGCATGCAAGGATGGGCCGAGTTCAGCTCATCTCTGGTTGCGTCTCATTACCAGCAAATCGATGCCTTGGATGATTCAGTACTTGCGCTGAGGGCAATGAACAAGACTGCAAATGAGCAGCAGGTCCGACGTCGCGGCAGTGATAATACCGATGATGTCTTTCCCCTCGGAAAACGCGAATCGTCAGCATGTGATTTTCTCTCTGGAGAGCTGGAGCCGTTTCGAAGATTACCAATGGAGCAAGAAGGATTCGGCTCTGCTGCGAATCTTGCGATGGGCAACGAGTCAGTACACCCGACAGACATGTTTCGCAGTCGCACACAGAGCCAGTATCCGCAATCAATCATTGAGATTCTCCGCGCAGACACATCAACGCTCTTTGATATTACCGAGGACGAGCATTTCTTAAGCGGATACGCATACCAGAAGAAGTCCAAGTGGGTAAAGGTACATCTCAAGTTTGAGAAAGACACGTGCGAACTAATCGTTCAGGAAGTGGCAGCTGCTAGTACGTCTGGAGCAAGTGCAGCCTCCCCAGCAAAGGCGCCATCGACCTCTAAATTCAAGCAGTTTCTGATGGCACATACACAGCAGTGGTCTATGCGACCTCGAAAGTCGTTCGTGTTCAATGCACGCAAGTGGATTGCGTTCGGTCGCAGCGTGAAAAATCCTGGTGTAGGCGCATTCGGCTTTCAAGTGGAGATTTTCGATCGAAGTCGGGAAGTTGACCGCACTTTGACATTTGTGACCCGCTCTGAAATGACTAGAACTCAGTGGTTTGAGACCATGCAACAATGTGTCATGCAGACGCGCACTCTTCGCCAAAACAGTCTCAGTGGCGACGAAGAGGACGCAAACGTTATGTTGGTGCAATGTGTGGCTACGAAACGTGAGGGCATGAATATGACGTATCTGGTCATCCCCAGTGTGCATCTGTTAGGTCCAGTCGTTGCCACAAGCTTCTTTCTAAAATCGGAAGTGCCTGAAGAGATCCCGTTCTGGGGCACGTTTCAGGGTGTACCGGGTATCAACAAATACGCCTCGTTATTTGCACGATGCCTCACGGTTGTCTCAGTTAGTGAGAAGAAGATATTTGCAAGTGGATATTCTGTCATCGTGGAGTTTGACGCAACAGTGAGGGCTGCAGCGCCTACAGCTACCGCGGATGGATCACCGACAAATCAACATGCTGCCGATGTGACGGTCACTTGCTCGTGTACAGATTCGTACTTGATCAGCGGCAACCAAATTATCGGTCTCACGCGCACGATGGCTGATTCAGAGAAGCTTGTGAAGCTTCTGTGTGAAGAAGATCAATACTGAAACTCATGGACGCGGAAAAAAGAGAAAAATGAAGCTATTTATGTGTAATTGCGAGTGAGCCATGCCATAATTTCTTGGCGACTCAGTTGGCCATCACCACTGGTGTCCAGTTCTCGGAATACATGATCAATTTGCTTGGCGGAAAGGGCCATGCCAAGTTCCCCACAGAGAAGCGCAAACTCGTCTCGATCTATTTCTCCAGTTTGGTCTTTATCAATATCTTGGAAAAATAGATCGAATCGTTCGTCATCAGTTTTGTCGGCTCCATAGCGGGCGCGTAATTCCTGGTGGATGCGACTCAGAAACGCCGGCGGTTCCCATGTGGATTCTCCGGTGACACTATTCCAATAATACTACGCACAAGCGATTGAAGCCATTGCGTAAGAACACAGAATGAAATACGCTGCATAGAAGCAAACGATCAAGAGACGTACCGTGTTGCCGTAGTCATCATGAAATTGCTGCCAGGTTTCCGATGTATCAAAGGCACCCTGATCGCCATCGTTATTATCAAGCAACGCGTCGGAATTGCGAGGGGTCATCGCAAGTTTTGGACGCTCCCACGTTGAAACACCTGTCCGTGAATCCACGAAGTACTCGTATCCTGTTGTTGGATCAATTCGTTTCTCAAAAATTGCTTTGAGGAACGCTCGGATGTTGGTCCTCTCCATACGAGCTCGATATATGCGTTGCAGCTTGATGGCGGCTGCGATGCGTTCTGGTCCGGTGGCGTTCAGCGCCGTGCGGCCAATCGATTTCTCTGGTGATGGTGGCTTAGCGTGACGAGTTGCGGGAGCGGAATGAATCATTTCAAGATTGGAGACCGGCAAGTCAGCGATCCATTGAGTGCATTGATGCGGATGCTGACCTGTGTGAAAGCTCACAGTCACGTCCGAGCTGCGTAGTTGCGTGATCTGAAGCGCATGTGCATCACGAAATGGAAGAGCATTTACCACGTTGGTCCTATCGACGTAGCAATAGCGTAAATGCACCATTCGGTACAATTCCTGAGGCAGTTCGCCGCTGAGCCTTGGATTATTTCGCACTTTGAGCTTCTTGAGAAACTGTAAGTGGCCGATCGCTTTAGGGATTGTGCCGCACAGACCGTTGTCCGAAAGATCAATCGCCACGACATGGTTTCGCTCCCAGACGATGCCATGCAAGGGGAACAGCACACCCATTGGTGCTCGGGCAAAGTACGATTCGGGAATTGTTGCGCGCACAGCGTCGACCAGTGCTGACCACCCGCTTTGCTTGTGCCACGTGCTCGCACTGGAAGTCGCGTGCGATTTTGAATCATGAGATTCGCCGCCGGTGGCTCGATAGAACGAATAGAGAGCCTGAATCTCGTGTTGAATTTGAGAGGTGTGTTTGTTGTCGCCGTACTCTTGCATCCTGATGCAAAGGGCGTGTTGTCGTGAGGCTGTATGTCGTGTGTGTGATTGTCGTCTTCTCTCCGCTGAACCTTCGCTCGCTTCGCGTGTCCGGCCTCTTTGTCGCGAGCGAATTGCGTGGGAAGTTTTTGTAAGGATAAAAATACGCTTGTGGCATTTTTGGTTGGGCTGAGATCTTGTTGTTGTCCTTTCCTAGACCTACGTTGTGTTCATGCTTCTGATGTCAGCTAAAGAGCAAAATCGTTATGCGATCGCACGCAACGACTCGCATTGAGAGAGTTCTCGTACCTTGGCTTGAAGACGGAGTCTTCGGCGCTCCAATGCACACTGAACTTGTTCGGAATGATTTGGCTCGAGTGTCTTGCCCAAAATCTCACCGGACGATGTAGAGGTAGAGCTTCGATCTGTCTTGACTCGCGTCGCCATCGTAAAAGTCTCGTTTCGGTCTGACAGTGAAGCAGTGGTCATTGAAGGAAGGCTAGCGACGACATCGTCATCAGTCCGCTGAGCACAGAGCACGACTACCGGGTGGTTGGCACCTACAACAGCAAAGTATGAGACTGGGTTTGAGGCACCAGCGTGCTCGATTAAGTATCTTACCGTAACTAGAGAGAGCGACGATATGCGCAGTCGGAGACCATGCGATCTGCACGAGAGGCTGGTGTGCGAAAAACGTCGTCCCCCAGATTCCGCAGCTAACGCGTTGAGCATCAAGACTCGTGAACACGTGAGGGATGCCGTCCTCAGCACCGCTAGCCACGAAGCGTCCGTCTGGACTGAACGTGCTCTGGATAAGCAATGTCTCGCAAGCCACACCAATGTAGCGCTTGTTGAGCAGCAGAAACGACCGCAATTCGTACTGCAGCAAACCGTTGGGCTGTGTTTGCACCAGCAAATGTGCCTTGCGTGGGTGCAGCACCATGCCTGTAATGCTGCTCTGGCCCGTGCGAATCGTCTTGACCAGTTCATAGGACGGGAAAAGACCACCTTCAACCTGTTGCGGTGTTTTCAATATCCAGATCGAGAGATCTCCTTGGCTGTCACCACTGAACATTCTTCCAGTCGTGGGCTCGATGCGGACACTGTGGGTCGCTGCTCCACTGGCGCGGAGCCGGTGCTGTTGGTCGGTGCCACCACCTGACACCGACACCGCAGCGTGCCAGAACCGGATAGCACCATCGGATGCACCAGTGACCACAATCTCTTTGAGCGTTGCGTGGAACACAGCGCAATAGACGAAACAGGGAGATGGCGAGTGGTGCCAGCAAAAACGTTGAGAGCCGTCGGCTACAGACCACGCGCGAGCGGTTCCGTCCGAAGATGCCGAGACAAGAAGCTGCGAAGAAGGCGCCCATTCTAGGCTGTAGACGATGCCACGGTGGCCCTGGAACCGGTAGATGCGCTGGCCCGTGCTCACATTGTGCAAATACAGTGGAAATTCGCCTGAACCGGGATTCACAGCTAGTGCAAGCCACTGACCGCACGGACTGAAGCTCACACTCGAGCAACCGTTCCTTCCAGTTGCCAGACGATAGAGCGGTCGCTGAGGAAGCAGACAAGGCTCCGTTGGATTGCGAGTGAAGAGAACGAGCGGGTCCGAAGGAGCTGACCGACTGGATTGCACGGGTGGATCTTGATCTGAAGATGTCGTGGTAATCGCAGTAGCTTCAGTGTTGAGCTCCGGTACTGGAGCTTTGCTTGTATCGCGTTCAGTGACGATCGTTCCGCTCGAGCTCGTACTTAATACCGCTGCGAGGGCCACGTCTGCGCGTATGTACAAAGTGGATCGCGCCATGACTCGTGCTAGCTTTTGATATTGCAAGAACACTGTGGGCACAATATGCGCTCTCGCCTTGGTCCATTGCCATTGAGCATTGGCTTGGTATTGATCTGTCCACGTGAGCAGCTGATATTGAAAGAGTTGCAAGCGGAGGACAGGTGATGCAGTATCGCCCGAAGCGGCTACAGCCACTGGAGTTCGAGCGGTCGTTGGCGTAATGGGCAACATGAGATTGCCTCGGTTGTTGACGGGGCGGAAGAACGCCCACGCTCTGCGCTTGTAAGACGTCTCTGGTGCGGCTTGCTCACTCTCCTGGCTGTCATCTTGTGCATGTGCCTTGACAACTTCAAACGTCATTCCTTCGCGATGCCGATTGGACTTCTTCTCGCGCTCCAGAATTTCAAACAGCACGAGTGTTCGTGGTGAGCAGAACGTCTTGACATCCAAAGCCAGACGGAGAGTTTGCTGCCATTGGAAGGCATCTGCCATGCAACGAAATGAATCAGCAGATGCGTTCAACAGAGGCGAATAGTAGATTATTATGCCACGTACTCGCTTGCTGCTTTGACGGAAGGAAACTGGCGGGCATTGTCGTTTGAGTCGGATGAAGCATCCGTCCGGTGCACAAGTCCACAACGAAAACGCGGACCTGCGGCTTGCTGCTAATTCCGAACTGCAGTTCGTCTGTGCGGATGATCTCAAGCTCAATGCAGAACGTCTTGGCACCAGTGTCGCTCTTGCCAAGTGACTGAAGGCTTGACTCTGCGGGGTCTGAGAGCTGTGGGAGCTCAGCCTCGGTCACAACGGGCTGAAGAGAGCCCAACTTTCCGATTTTGCGCCACGGCAGCGACGCAAAGCAGCGCATATTGCAAGCCAATGAGGACCAAGGCATGCTCAGTGCGAGCTGTCGCTGGTGTTGACTGCTGCTGGTAAGAGCGCCTTTGTCCCTGTTTGGATCTCGGGACTTGCGTCTCTGAGCGGCTGCATTATTCATTGCGAGCGCGTCGCTGTCTGGCGTGAACAGCAAAGGTGACTCGGTCGCTGCGTCAGTTTGCACATTGGCTTGCGGTGCAGGAGACCGAAGCGGCTTCTTGAGCAGCGACTTGCGTTCTCTCCGTTCAGACTCCGGCTTGGGCGTGGCTGTGGAGCTCAGAGACGATAGTCCTTGGGTAGCAGAAGCCTTTGCTGCTCCAAGAGACCGAAGTGTCTGCATGATCCGGTGGTTAATCTAGTCCCTATCGCACTCACAACGACAAGAGTCACGTTTCACTCGAGAGGGGAGAAGGCAGTGGATTCTATTGGCTTTGGCTACTAGTGGATGGCTGCAGGGCAGAGAGACGAACGGGTGCGTGTCGGAGCAGTCAGAACGAACTCGACCTTTCAGGAACACGCACAGAAAAAGCACGCTCGTGAGCAGGAAAGATCGCAACGATCGCAACCGGCAGGCGCTGAGGCAAGTAATGCGCTCACCATTTCGTGGACCAGAGGCATTCGCTCAGCGTCCAGCTGCTGGTCTTGGAGATACTTGTACACTTGTTCTGCTCGCAGCAGCATCGAGTTCTCAAAGTCCAGACTATGAGAGCAAGAGAGATTAAGCCGATTATCCACTGAAACAGTCCAGAGGCAATGCAGACGTACTCGAGTGCGGGCGCAAAGCCCGTCTTGCTGCAGCTGGGCGCTCCAAAGAGGTAGCGATACGTGCGCAGCATGAGCTTGATCTCGTGGCGAGAGACCTGCAGAGACAAGCCCAGTGAGCTGGGAAGACTGCTGTCTCAGCTTTTCTCATACCTTGGCGCGGCGGAGACCCACAAGATTGAGCCCCATGAGCTTGGCACGGTTGCCTGTGGCGAGACCGTAAGGCAAAATGTCGCCGTCCACTGCGCTCTGGCCACCGACCATAGCCAGCGGCCCCACGTGCACAAACTGCTTAATGCCGACCTGACCACCGATGACTGCGTGGTCGCCGATGCGCACATGGCCGGCGAGACAGACGTTGTTGGACAGCACGACGCGATCGCCGACAACACAGTCATGCGCGATGTGAGCGCCGCACAGGATCCAGCAGTCGTCGCCCACGCGCGTGGGCTGGCCGGCCGAGTACGACGTGCTGCCGTGGATGGTCACGTGCTCTCGAATGACGCAGTTGCGGCCGATCTGGAGCGAGAGCGGCGCGTCTACTTCTTCGGCACGGGGTGTCGTGGCGTGCTTCTTGTCCTGCGGATCGCCGCCCAGACACGCGAACGGGTGCACAATCGTGCCCTGACCAATGTGCGTGCGTCCGTCCACGACCACGTGCGCCTGCAGCTCAGCGTCGTCGTCCAGCACGACGTCCGCGCCCACGACGCTGTAGGGTCCAATGCGTACGCGGCGTCCCACGACCGCCTGCGGATGCACCACCGCCGTGGGGTGGATCTGCGCTGTGGGGTCCACGCTACCGGACACAGCGGACGCAGACGCGACCACCGAGTTGCGCAGCCGCTCTCTCTTAGCCAAGCTCTTGGCCACGTGTGCGGTCTCGGCTTGGAAGGCGGACGACTGAAGAACACACAGCGGGGGCTTGAGACACACAGACAGTCATACACAGAGAACGAGCCACGTACGAAGCAGCGTGTGGCCGTGAAGGCCGAAGCCGTTCGGATGCTCGCGCTCCACCGCCACATTATGTCCGCTTGGTGGAAATGCGGCCGACATGCGTCAATTTTCAGCCAATAAGAATGCTTTGCAGCAAAATTGGCTTTTGATTGGATGAAAATAATGATACTAAGTTACGTAGATGGCCACGGATCTACCTTCTGTAGCTGGACGTCTTGATGATCTGCACTTGCAGCAGCGTCTCCAGTATCCGCGTCTCACGCTCTTTGCGGAAGCGCACGCCGATGCGCGTGGACACGATCTCATGCAGAGAGATGGCGATGCCCAGATCCGGCCGCTCGAAGTGGTCGATCTCCTGGTGCGTGAACAGCTCGTCGCCAGCCTTGGGGCAGTTGTTCTTGAGACTGTTGCTGTTGTTGCTGTTGCTATTGGGACTGAGCGTACCAGACTCCATGGTCTGCACCAACTCGTTCTCATAGCGCTCGAGTGCCGAACCGCTGATGAGAATCTGGCCACCCTTGCACTGGTCCACGATCTCTCGTGCAGCCATCTCGCTCGTGCCCATGTACGTCATCTTGCCAGTGGTCGGATGCTTGGCGCTGATGAGCTGAGTGTCGCCGTCGTGGATCGCCATGCGCACACGCAGGCCTTGGAACAGCAGTCTGCGGCTCCACGAGTCATACATACGCTTGGCCTGCTTGTACTTAAGCAGGCGGGCCGGCCAGTGGACCTTGAGCAGCTTCTCCTGCGCCTTGACGCAGAATGCGATCGCGTCGCTCACGCGATGGAACGCGAGCTGGAAAGCGTCACCGGCTGTGGTGATTTCGTAGCCGTTGAACCGCGGGAGCAGCTGCCGGATCAAGTCGTCGTGCAGGTCCTGGGCCTCGGCCATCATCTCGGCATCGCTGGACCAAAGCAGCGTGGAGGCCTCGATGTCCGTACACACGAACACTGGACACCGCAGAGGCGGCTCCACAGCAGCCGCGTGGTGGATCGACTGGAGATCTGGGAAGTAGCCGTTCGCCAGCAGCTCCTCATAGACAGTGCGTGGCATGATAGGCATCAGTGTGCGGTAGCAGCAGGTCGCACTTGTGCCGATCACGAGTGCTGCCGCACCTCCTGAGAGGTAGTACAGCGCCTGACTGAGGCCGAGAAAAGTCATGGGCACGTCGTCGGTGCATCGGGCGGCGATCTCGGCCACGCAGGACGGGAAGACTAGAACGGCGTACACCAGCACGAGGTTCTTGATGCGCTGGTGCAGAAGCAGCGACGCTGGGTCTACACCAATGCGAACGCGCTTGCGGAGCGAGATCTGAGCCGCGCAGAAGAGCGGGTACGCGAACGAGACGCAGATGCAGCCGAGCTGGACGATGAGCGCGATGTCGACCAGTTTGCGGCCGTGGCTGTCGGACGAGATGATGAGCGGCAGAAGAAGCACTACCGCGAAGAAGAATGACGTGAGGTACACGCGTCGAGAGTAGTTGCGCACGATCTGCTGCTCACGCGTACGCCCGCGGTCCATGGATCTTGATATCAGGCGCTTCATTTCAAACGACATGGCGATGACCCAGAGCGTCATGCTCCACAGCGCGACGTCGCCGCAGAGCGCGATGAAGATCACGACAAAGCTCACTTGCTTCTCGTGCCTGTAGATCTCGCGCACGCCGAAGAGCTGGCCGTCCGCGACCGAGTCGAGCAGCGTGCGCACTCCGTCGAAATTCACGAGCGCAGCGACGTAGAAGATCATGCGCGAGAAAGAGTAGCAAAAGCACGCGCCGCAGAACGAGTAGGTGATGTACTGCACAGCCGACTCGTGGATTTTGATCTGCTTGAAAGACAACAGCATCGTGGCCAGTGTAGCCAATGTGGCCACACCCAGAAGCGCGGCGTACATCAGCGTCCAGTCATACTGCGTCTCATCCATTCACGAATCCAGAGCCAACCAATGCACGAATGCTGAGGCAAAAGACACGCCGAGCTTCAAGCGCGTGGGGAAGAAAGAGCTGCACCAACTCAGGCTGTGGACTGTGGCGGGCGATGCGCGTAGGACTGTGGTGGCAGCGAACGACTGATGGCGTTCGCGTGGCGATGGAGCGAGGGCGGCGATGGGTGTCTGGGCGCCCCAGCACACAGCTGGTCCCCCCAACCAAGACGATGAGCCGCCTGCCCCGGCTATGTGCCTTTCCCCCGACATAAGGCACGCCGATCGCTACTGTAGCCGACTTGACCAAGCTGCTTAAACCGTTTGCGGTAGGTTGCAATACAAATGGAAAAGTTAATGTAAACGGTTAAGTCGGTTAAAGGAATGACAAATGCGACTAGGCGCTGTAGTCAAATCGTGACCCTTTTGATTAGGGTTACAAAAGTTTGTGGGCTGTGATTGGCTCATTGGTTCAAAATAAGAACCTGATGACGTTTGCGATTGAACACTCAATGAAGAATGCACGTAATCATTCTGTGACTGATGATGGGTGACGCATCCTGCATCATTCAGGATAGGTAGCGCTGTATTAAGGTCACATCGCAAAACCCACTTTGGGTCTTTCGAGAAAATGGGATATCATGGGTCCATCCATGTCCAGAAGCACGACGTTCCGTGGGTCCGTTGCCAGCAGCTGCAGCTCTTCATCACAGATAAATCCAGCTGCCAATGATGAATCTCCTTCCTCTTTCTGACGCTGGATCTCCATCTCTACCAATCTCAATAGCTCAAGCCATAGAGCTCTGTGGAGAGCGGATGAATCTAGTTTGGTCTTGAAAGCCAACGCAAACACGTGCAATCCTATACGCCAGACCTACACATCATGGTTGCACATCGTGGTACACAACGTCAGTGAACGGCGGAATAGGCGCGGCGGCATAGACACGCACGCACACATTGCTGCAGTGCCTGATACATGGGCCATCGCTGTGTTCGCTCATTCAGATCCCTCGCGCTGGTTCTTTGCGCTTGATCCGTCCGGTGCAGACTGCGATAGATCCCACGAGCGGTCTTGTTGAGAATGCGACGGATACTGTCAAAGAAGAACTGCTTGTCTGGATTTACTCGCGGCAGTCGAGTCAGCAGCAGGACGAACCGCGTGGCTACTAGAGTCAGTGTCTGGAATAAATTGGTCTGTTGAAGAGCCCATCGTGAACAATGCTTAGAGCCAAATGAGTTTCAGTCACAGGATCCAACATACGTGGATGGTCGCTCGAGACAACAATCTCGGATCGAAATGCAGCGGATGCCAGCGCTGGCGAATTGACGCGAGCGATTTCGTGACCAGAAAGCTATGCAGAGCTTTGGTCTCGTTGACTGGAATCGAAGCCTGCATAATTGGACCACGTAGTCTACACAAACATTAGCCTCTGTCTCCTTCAATCTGGTCTAACTAGCCCAAGAATTCACGTACTTCTCCAAGTTGATGCCAATTTGAAGCGCCTTTGGATCCAGCAAAAGCCCACACCACGCAAGCAAGCCATTCCCATTGCCACCGGAATCGAATCGTGGCACTGACTGAAGCGATCCATCTTGAGCTACCACGAATGCATCAAAGTTCACGTGACTCTTGGCACTATTCACGTAGCAACCGTACTCTTCACTTCCTTGATGCATTAGATCAACAAACCCATTGGCACGGCGAACATCCGAGCTCAGAAAAAGGAAATCATCAGTATAGCGAAGAAGCGCTTCGTGATCCGAGCAACAGCTTGGGGTTTCACTGCCGTGACGACCACTGCTTCCTTCCCCACCAGCAGACATAGTCTCCAGTTGCTTCCACAAAACCCGGCGTTCGAAATGCGCCATGTAGATATTACACAAAGTAGTCGAGAGCACAGAGCCCTGAGGAATGCCTTGCCTTTGCACATACGATCGGTTTTGATACTGCACAAAATTCGAGAGCAGATGCTCCTTGAGTAGGCGCAAGATCGCGTCTTTGGTCAGGTAATCGTACAGCACACCATCCACAAAGATTGCGTTCCGCGTTTTGCTGTTCACCACAATCTCTTCAAAGCATTTGAGATCTCCGGACGTGAAAGCCGGTCGTTCCATCTTGAAATACTTATCCTTTCCGGTTCGTGGTTCGCTCGATGCAGCTGAAGCTGTCTGCTGAAAGACCCAGTGCTTGCGGACTAGATATTCATCTTCCAAGATCACCTTCTTGAGAATCTGATAGAGTTTTGCCGGTCGAATATTGTCGAAACACTGCGCAATATCCACTGAAGCACAATAGAGCAACGGCGCGTCTGGTTGCGCCTTGCGCCGATGCATGCACTTGGTGCAGCTTCGAATTCGCTGGATTAGTGGTTTGAGACGAGCATAAATTTCGTCCAGATTCCTGACAGAGGCACCCATCAATCGCTTCGATTGACGCTCCAACTCAAACACGATCACTCGATGCACCATTTCCAGAGACCGATTCACAGACTGGGCTTTTGCGCCTATAGACGAGGACAGGTTCATCAACGGCCGGATGCCGTTCACCTTCGGCAGGAATCGCAATCTAGAGGTCCCAAGCTTGCGTTCTAGACCTGCAAGTGAATCTGCAAGGCGAATTGGATGGAGAATGCTACCACCGAGATCACGTAGCACTAAGGAGCTATATTTTGCACAGTAAGAAATCAGAATGTCGAGATCTAACCACGAGCAACCGTTGTTTGTACCTGATAACATTCCAAATGGACCGCTGGAAATACACGATTTCATTTGCGGTGCCTTCGCATTCAGTGATATAAAATAGATCTCGCAGCAATGGGAAAACTAGCGCGTTTATAACCCAACATAACAATTCCTGAACAAGCTCATGACGCTTTGCAAGCTCGTTCGGAGGACTGTTGGCATGTACAAAAGGCATGAGCGAGCATGAAAGCCATGAGAGAGGATCTCAGTGATCATTACCACTGAGATGCTTGCTCCTGGGAATCCATCCAGGAGATACTCTTCACGTGGAATTCATGGAACGCGCTCTTAATAGCCAAAAGTCCAGTAAGTAAACGCACCCAAGTTTCAATGTGATTGGAGTACACACCTGCTTCATAGACAGCATGTCATATTTGCGGGAAAATATCAACCTGCGTATCATCCTCTTCACGCATTTCCAGTTATCGCTTCTAAGACGTCCCCATATCGTTTTTGGCACCACCATAGCTACAAATTTGCTCACGAGACGACAGATCTTGCGCTTGGGGACTGTGAATTGCAAGAGGTGGGCAATGTCCTGCTTGTGCTCTGGAAGAACTGGATCAAATGCGGCTTTGCTGCTTAGCTGAACAGGATTCGGTCTCTGTCGTTTTATTCTGGAGTTGGTATCGAGTGAGGTGGGCAGAGCTTCAGCTTCACCAAAGTAAGCAGATGCGTTGGATCGCGCATCTATGGCGTCCAGGCGTCTCTTTCGTTTTCGTGCGTCAAAAGCACCCAAACTCTCATCCTGACTCATGTAGCCATCTTCCAATGCCTTCAACTCCATTGGATGACACAGACCACCTTGCATTTCTTCACGTTGCTCTTGTTTGGCAACAGACACAACCAGCTTCAGCTTCGGATGCTCGCTCATGTATTTACGGAACAAAGGCGGAACGCGCACAGTCTGCTTGGCGAGTTCACGAGGATTAACTTTTTTGAACCGGCCAACAAGTTCCTGAACGATCGGAATCAGTCGAATGAACCTCTTTGGCAGACGCTTCTGGCTCTTGTAGCGAGTGAACATGGATCGAATCACGCGTTCTGCGGCCCCACGACTGGTTGAATCAAGCTTAGAAGCTGCTGTGAGAGCGTGCGACCGGCCGAAAACGTGCTCTTGCTCGTGTCGGGAGTAAAGGACTTCGTTGATAGAGCAGACTCGATCATGGCGTGGCTGGATGCTACCATTCACTGACTTTGCCTGGCTTTGGACTCTGGTAGCGGTCTTCACAGCACATAAAGCAGGTTTAAGAGGCGTGAAGCAGATACTCTTGCCACAGATCTGTCGATGGACCCACGATTATCAGATCAGGAATGAATGGATGCCTTTATAATTTACAACTCACCTGTATGTAGGAGCCTTTGGGCTGGCGTAGCTTAGTGAAGATGGCGTAGTGAAGCAGCAAATGGATCATGAGCGCATCGCCCATGAGCTTATGCAAAGCCTGCCAGCACGGCCGTTTGAGCACTGCGACCAGAGTGTTCGGGTAGTGACACATCACATCATTCGAGTGCGCCACCCGATGGCCCATGGTTCCAGGCCGCACCTCTCGATAGCCCAGCGTCAGTAGGTTGCGTGAGTCACTGGCGTTCACCTGCTGATGCAGCAGCAGTCGCTAATGGTAATTAGACACAGTCAATCTTTCTACAGCCAACAGTATTCAAATGCCCGTTGGTATACCTTGATTGCGTGGTGAATGAGCTCAGTCTATTGATCATAGAGCTCTGTGAGCCTTCTCGACCAGCAACACAAATCTCATAGGAATTCCGCACATGATCAAGCGCCACAACCACTCGCCATGGTGGCCTTGGGAAGCGATTTGCCGGCTCGTCTTGCAGCACAACGATTGACTGGTCCAGCTGGAAGCGCACTTCTGGGTCGCCTATCGACTGCAGTGCATCGTCTGAGAACGCGTCCTGACTCGCACTGCACAAGGCACAACACGTCTCATGAGTCCCAGTAATACGCCACAAGAGAGAGAAAGCTTCCACAGACCTCTGCAGCCACAGGCGCAAGGACACGCCGTCTCGCTGGAGCAGCGCGTCCATTATGGAAGCTATGTCACTACGGAATGAACAATCATTCAAAACCTCGCTAGAATGACACATGGCACTCAAATGAACCAGCTTTCTTTGTATTGTCAGATTAGTGACCTCAACTAGTCACGGACCTCCTGCGGACACTTGAGGCAGAGCGCCAGTGCACTTACCAGTGACAGCACCAGGAAGACAATGGCCAGCACAAGACCCGCCGCTGAATCGTTGCCAGCGTAGCCTTGCTGATACAAGAATACCGAGAGGATTGTGCACAATACCAGTGTGGCAATGAGTTTGGGTGCAAACTTGGGTGACTCCTTGCGCATGCGGACCATGAGCAGCGACACGTTCGACATGCTAAACGCGAGCAGTACTCCGAGATTCACGATGTCCCACAGCGTCGAGAACGGCACGAAGAGCGACACGAGCGTGAGATGCCGGTGAACAGTGTGTTGGCAAACAGATTGCCGTTTGCGTCGACCTTGGCGAAGATTGGTGGCAGCAGGCCAGCGCATAGTTGAGCCGCGGTTGGGCGAGAATGGCGATCAGCACGACCACGGGCATGGTCAGAGCCTCTCCGGCACGTACAATCTTGGCAACCCAGCCCAGGTTCTGATATTCGAAGGCCGTGGCAAAGCTCGTGGCGTCGTAGTAAGGGATCATACCCGCGAGCACGAGGGAGGCCAGACCGCTGAGGATCATCAGCCCAATCACAGTGCCCATCGCAGCGACAGGCATGATCTTCTTAGGGTTCTTGGCCTCGGCAGCGAGACAGCAGACCTCCTCAAAGCCGATGCAGCCGAAGAAAACTTGTGAGGCGCCTGTGAGAATGCCCTGGTAGCCAAAGGCCATGGAGCCGTCGATCTCGTGGCGAGAAGGCACGAAGGGCGACAGGTTGCTGGGCTCCAACACAACAAAGCCGGCCACGATGATGAACAGCACGATGCCAACCTTGATGGTCATAACGATGTTGACAAACAGCTTTTCGCAGCGCACGCCGCACAACAGCACGGCCACACAGAGCGCAGTGATGAGTGCGACCGACAGATTGGCGTATGCCGATCCGGACGACGGCACACGTGTGGACAGCTCCATATAGGCAACACCGTTGATGCAGCACACGAGGTCGCCAATGGTCCAGTTGATAACAGCGACCGGACTGGCTGTACCCGATATGACCTCGCCGGTCGTAGCGAATACGTCGCTGCCCACTGTGCCTCCGATGCCGACGCACATGAGGTCGAAGAGCGAGAGTGAACGCGGCAGGTCGCGTTTTCTTCAGCTTCGATCTCACGGAGCGGTTTGGTGCGCCAGATATTCTCGCGGAACGTGGGCTGAGTCTCCATGACTGTGTCTTGTGCTGGCGTGGCCAAATCAAAGAGTACGCGTGGAAGAGTTTCTTGCTGGCCATCGATTGAACTACGCGTGGTAATGCTGCTGTCGCTTGTCATAAAATACTATTATAGCTACCGATCCAGCCCATCCTCCTTGATGTACATCAAATAACACAATTCAATTTGTAACGATAGTGTGTCCCACACTAATCAAGTTAGGCGTTTAGTGACCCTCACTCACTCGACTCTAGTGCAGTTATGTCCCAAATCCATTCTCATGGAGCCAACTCGCAACTGAGCAGCTCAGCAATGCACCAACATGACAGTCCATCAGAGCTGCTCTTGTGGCCGCTGGATGCTGCGTTCATCCAGCGCCAATCACTCCCAAGGCCCTCTATTCATTCTCACAGGTCTGCGACCATGCAACTGCAACCGCCGCATAAGATTCCATTTCCACAGGTCCTCTCTAAATAAATACGAACACTGCTTTTCTGGCTGCAAAGAGGGCACTTGCCATTCCGCGTTTGGCGCCGTCAAGAGCAAGCTGAAGTCTCTAGCCTCCGTCGCTCAAGCCCCAAGCAGCTTAAGTCGGCAGGTGGGTCCATGGCCAAGAGAGACCCGCTCGGCATCGTGGGGCAGCATGTGATGCGCCGCACGACCGCGCCTGATGGTCACGGATTCCATGACGTCGTCGAACACGGCTGGATCACGCGCTACGACGAACGGTTTGACCAGTACACGATGTTCGTGCCTCACAAAGGCGCCGATCTGCTGCTGCGCGGCGAGATAGTGCAGTGCATGACCACGGAGGAGCTGCTACTCTACCGCGACGACCAGGCCGCGTTCCCGCCGCCGCTTGAAGACCACGCCAGTCGCTACGTGGGCGTGCCCATGGTGCGCAATGGCATGGCTGGCCGCGTGGTCTGCTTCCTTCCGTTCGCCGGGCTCTACAAGGTCACGTATCCCGATAATTCCTGCGACGAAGTGACGGAGAACGAGATCATTAACAGTATGATCGACGTGGTAACGACTGCGCAGGCGAGTCTCGATAAGGAGGAACGCCAGCGCAAACGGGTAAAGGTGGAGTTGCAGGTAGAAGTAGAGTCGCCTAGGTCCTATATGAATGGTAGGAGAGGCTCTAGTAGTGGTAGTAGTAGCCGTAGTGGTAGTAGTAGCCGTAGTGGTAGTAGCAGTAGTAAAATTAGCACTAGTAGGGTGAGCAGTAGTAGTACGAGTAGCAGTAGGACATGGAACGCTACGACCAGCAGCAATGTTGTGTCGATGGCTGAGGTGGTATCGCCGGCTATTGTGGTTTCAGCGTCCCCACCGGTGTCGCCGGTGGTGGCGCTGGCGCCCATGGCTACGGTGCTTCATCAGCCTGATGTTGGGGAGGAGGTTGGTTCACCAACCGCACCGCTCAACAAGTTGGAGTTGCTTCCCACGGAGCCAGCGGTGGCCTCAACGGCGACGCCGTTGGCAGATGTGGAGGCATCAACAGTGTCCTCCATTGAGGTGTCGCTGGAGGACATGACTCCCATTGAGGAGAATGCCGACGTCTCCATCGTTGATCTGGATGATGAAGACCCCGATTTCGCCATGGATTTTCCTCAAGTTGAAGACTCGAGTTCGTCTGTGATATCGCCGCCAGCCTTCTACGTCATTGACAAGCCACTCCATGAAGCTACGAGGCCATTTGAACGAAGATCTCAAGCGTACGAGTATCTACGCCAAGCACTGCTGAACGTGCTAGACCGACGCGAATCCGGCACCTCCAAGTCTGTGATCCAGTACGATGTCCTGCGGAACTCTGATATCAAGGTATGCGCCACCAGAAGGCTATCATTTCGGTGGTACGTGGTTGATTTTGACCTGATCTTGCGTAGGACCGAGATGCTATCCGACGGTTCGTCGAGGTCAAAGGCCTCATTGTGGTGAACGCGTTGATCTCGCTGTATATGGATGAAGAGAACCCTCAACATGAGAGCCTATTAGCCATGCTCAAGGTAAGTTTACTCGGCTGTTACTGGATACGTCGTTGGTCTCTAACTCAAGTAAGTTGCGCTTGTAGATTCTTGCCATGTTGCCCAATCCTACCGAACAGCAAGTGATCGAGTCTTCCATTGGAAAAACCGTTGGTCGGATCACGAAGGCGCGCGTGCTAGATGCAAAACCTTTGCCCAAGTCTATCACCTACTTGGCGAGATGGATCAAAACGAAATGGATTGAGGCGATCAAGCGGAATCCCATTCAAACCAAGAGTCCAAAACCGAGCAACAAAAGACCGGTGCTGCAGAACAAGATGGGACGGCCAAGCAAACAGCTTCAGAATCACCGAGATTCTACAATGATTTACGAGCATGATCAGGTCCCGATCCCGCGTCTTAAACGTCGAGTTGCTCCAGTATCAACTCCGACAGTCCCTGATACGTCCTCAGCGAATTCACGACCAAATGATGTTTTTGGAAACGCGCTCGGTGGATCTTCTCAAACTGGCACACAGTCGGGACCGGTTGGAGTTCGAAAGACAAACTTGAAGCCGGATTGGATGCGTCGCACCGAAAACCTGTCGAGAACGCGTTTTACTGTCAACACGGACTCCAAAGCAGAGTACGATCACTACAAGCGTGATCATGACTCACGCGCACGATTTCGCCTACCAACTAGTAGCAATGAAAATGATTCTTCTAGTGGCGGTAATCGCGGCGTCTACGGTCGGACTCAAAAGCTCGCATTTGGCGATCAGTGGAGCGTGTGTGAATTCTTCCGCGATACTGCGCCAAATTTTATTCATCCGGACTTGTCCAAGCTGCCAAAGGGTCGACAAATTGGTTCTTCAGCTCCTCCGCGATCGATTCTTCGAAAGCAAAGCAAGTACACGAACGCACTAGAATCGTTCTAGTACCGTCAGCCGCTTAAACCAAATCTGAGACGATATAGAGAACTATTGCGTAGAAATTGCGATGTTATAACTTGTCTCGCAGCTGTGATAATTTATTAAAAACTGAACAACGTGACTGCGAACATTTTCTTTCCTATTGCACATCAAAACCACCTTTATTCGTTCCACGTCAGTCCTAGGTAGCCGATTAGATCCTGCAACCACAATAACACCATGGTCAGTCAACCGTATGTAGCACACATCGTCGCTTCTGTATATCTTACCTTTACGAAATCTTGTCGTAACGCAACTGGAACATTGATTCGCTGCACGTATTCCATCAAGGATGCTTCAATCTTGGCCAGCTTGTTTGTCTTGCCTTTCCACGTCTCTCTCAGTTCTGTTCGACGCTCAAACTTGCGATAGTAATCGATGAGCGTGATTGCTTGCTCAGCACAAGCAGCGCTTCCAGTGCCGTACTTCGTTCGAAGTGAATGTAATAAATTGTGCACTTTCTGCTCGCGAGTTACAACGGCGTCAATCGATTTGGTTGTTTCTCTAGATTGCTCTGGCGTCACACTCGATTGTTTACTTGTAGTTGCGATTTGATCCGTACCATGCGGCTTCTTTGCTTCCTCCTTCATCGTCATCAATATTGGCATGACACTAGCAAGCGATGTTTGAATATCTTGAACGTTTTGGTCAGCACCGCATCGCAAATACAGCGGCGTGTCTGGAATATGCATTTCACTCTTCAATGCAAGAGCGGATTCATCATTAATTACTGAATCCTTTCGGGTCTGATCGACAAAGACCACAGTCGATTCGTCATTGGTTCTTGCAGCGCCGTTGACGCTTGAAAGAATTTTTGGTGGACTAACATTAAGTGGATTGATTTTCTGAACGCCCGCCTCCATGTGAGATAATTCCAAACTCAGTTCAACCTTGTTGTCATCGACTGAGACTAAGGTTGGTTCTGCTGGGATATCATCTTCGTCCAGTTTGCTACCATCAGGTTCTATTTCCGGGTTCTTGCCAGTGGAATTAAACTTTTCCGTAATCGAAGTCGTTTCTTCCTTAATTTCCTTTTCTTCTGGCAATTCTTCTTCGGTCATAAAAGCTCGTTCTTGCTCAATGGTTGCTTTGTCCAATGTATCAAGACAGACATCCATCACTTGTGCGACAGCTAGCTCGCGCGCATGCAAATCATTCGTAAAACTATCATTTTCAATCAGTTTAGAAAGACAGGCTTCCATCACAGAAGAAACCGCTTGGGCCACAACTATTGATTCATATCTGTTTTCAATCGCTGCATCTTCACTCTTATTGGGTTCATTTGACGAAGCTGATGCGACAGCTTCTGTCTTCAAGACTGGAGAAGACATTTTTAGAGGATCACAAATTCCACTCGTCTCGATATCGTTCTCGACCTCTCCCGTATTTATTGGAGATAATACCAGTGAACCTGAATCCGAATCAATCACCGTAGAGAGTACCAGGGCCGTCTCTTTGGGCTTTTCATCCAACTTTGATAGATCCCCAGTCACATCACCCATACCAGCCATCTCGACTTCAGCTTGTATTCTTGGCGGTATTTCTGATACATTAGCAATAATAGTATCTTCACCATCGATCTCCATCGAATCGGTGAGCACATCATTGCTCTTTTTACCCACAAATGCCACGGTCTCATCCTGAAAAATTAGCTCACTTTCTGTTGCTCGCGCCTCAGGTTCATTTTTCATAGCGAGAGGTTTTTTCTCATTAACGTGTTGGCTGAATTCCACGTCATAAATGTACTCGTCTGGCTTGTCCTGAGCAGCCCCAATGTCGGTGCCAGTAATCTTCGAATCGTGAGAAGCTCGAGTATTTTCTCGACCAGAATATGTTGAAATTGTTCCGCCACGGTCTATAATAGGACCATTCACTTGAAAGGCTGCAGCATAAGCACTTCGATCTTGCACACTAGCAGAAGAATGTCCAGACAGAGGCAAAGAACGAGTATTGTCTTGACTAGGCGCATGTAGAAGAAATCCCTGCTTCTTCACCGTTTGTACGGGTTTACGATTTCGTCGACGTCCATTTGCGCTGCCTGGATTACTATGTGCTTGCGATATTACTGGTGCCAACTCTCTCGGAGGCACCTCGTCTTCGTGATTGTACGCGGAAACTGTGATCCCAGGAGGAGGCACTCGCTCGGACGAAAGTTGTTCCATTAGTTTGTGTGTCTCCAAGCATGGTTTAGTGGATGAGGCTGTCTTTCGACGAGTAGAGGTGTCCAGAGGAATATTGGAGCACTTCGTACCAGTAGTTTCGGTCATTACCTGCGTGTCTTCGTGCCTGCTTTGAGTGGCTTGTGTGCCATTAACCACTTGTGGATACGATATATCTTGATTCACGACAGCGACGACGTTTGAAACCACATCTTCCATAACAGTCTCAACACAGCTAGTCCCATGAACATGCTGGACGCACGTAAGGTCCTCGATCAACGAACTTTTCTGGCTTACCAAAGTTGGATCCTGCGGCTTGGTCAGAATATCCGTTTGTTTTTCGCTGCCAATAACACCACATATTTCACCACTTGCTTCTTTGACTGGCTCCGAGGCGTATTGAAAAGTTGCGTACTCCGTATTATCCGCGGATACAGCAACCGACTCGGACATTACGACGTCATCGCTAACGGATGACACATCCTTCGTTTCCTTGTTTTCATCAACTTGCATTGTAAAATTATCCACAGCTGCAACACTAGTCTGGCCAGGGATTTCCGAAATTCCATCACCAACCATTTCAACTGGCAGTACAACGACAGTTTCTGCAGCTTTTGCCGTGTCTACAGATATTTCTTGTACTAAAATTTCTATTGCGTCGCTTCGCTTGCTTTCTGCTAAACGTGATTGTTCACCACTTGCATCAACGCTCATATCAACAGATTCTTCTTCATTAATTGTAAGCTTTCGTGGCGGACGACCTCTTGGCCTTCCCCTCTTGACAGCCTTAGGGGAAGTATTAACATTTTCAAAGCTTGGCTTCCGCTTTTTCGCTAATGACACTGGTTTGGATGTTTTACTAGGACGTCCAGCTAAAGTCGATTCATGATAGATCTCTTCATCACCTAACGGTGGCAGCACAGGCGCTTTGAACGTCCAATTTGTATCTTTTCCCAGCATGGCTTTAAAAACCGACGGATACATAGCTAGCTTCTTCACCTTGGCACGTTTTTCATCATGAATGACACTTCGATAACGCCGGCGGGATGGCACAAGCTCGTATGGCATAGAAATTTCACGCTGGTTGGAGCTACTGACTTTCTCGTTGCGAACATGAAAGTAGCGAAACAAACTCACTGGTGTATCTCGTCTGGTGTCGTAGGTTCCAACAATCAGCCCAACGAAGGGCTCTGACACCACATCAATAAAACCAGATTTAGAGTCACTTTTAGCAATACTCATTCGACGTTGAAGAAATTGCTGGTAACTTCCTTGGTTCTCAATATCACGAATAGACGGATCGGGTGCAAAAGCTGGATGCGAATGATACCAACCGACAACTTCTAGTTGGGCATTTTCGATAATTCCTCGAAGCTCAACTTCACTTCCCGGGTCCATTTCGACATCTGTTGACCCATCATCACCGTCAATTATCAATGACCGACACGGAAATGCAGCCTGAATATCAAGCGTTTTGGTCGTTTCATTCCAACGACCACCAAGGAAGCCAATAATTTCGCAAGTGGCCAAATGCGCATGCAGATCACAAATAAAAGTAGCGTCAGGGTGCACTCGAACTTGAAAAGGGGGCTCCAAAGTACCACTACCGCGACTATTTCTGCTGGTCAGATCCACCGAAGTCTCCTTGAGGCGGTATGATTCACACTGAACCATAGTGTGTGGATCCAAATTGCCCATCATGAGATTTTGTCGGATTTGCGACTGTTGAACAGACCGCATTTGACGCTTGCCCAAAGGCCGATCCTGTTTTGCTACAGGCGCGGTCTCTGCTGCTTCGTTTTCGTCCTTGCCAGCTTGCATTTCACTGTCATCACTGTCTGTGAACAAGTTGTCATCCCACAGAAAATCTTGCTTGACGACTGCACCCGTAGCATCTTGATTTTGACCCAATGCAACACTCGGTGACGTCCAAATGTGGCAGAGCGGTGTTGCTAGTCGCTCCGAGTCTTCTTTCTTCTCGTCCGACTCTGTCCCTTCTCCCTCCGTCGAATCTATACATTCAGCTTCGTTGTTCTGCATCATGCCCTTCGATGACTTTGGTCGACCATCCGACTTTGCATTAGCAGAGAGAACGTCACGAGAGACCGCTGCTTTCTTTGTCGGCTTGACAGCTTTCGCTGCAGCGATGGCCTTCTTCGCTTCAGCCGGACGACGAATCGGTGTTGACTTGGGTGGCGCCTTCTTCTGCTTGCCTTTCAACACGTCAGAAACGCCAGTCAAGTCGATCGGAGCCGAAAAAGTCGAAGGCTTGGTCTTCTTTACAACGTTGATGATCGCTTTATGCACTGTCTTAGCTGCAGGTTTCTTCCGCGCAAAATTCTGTTTTGGTTCCGCAGCGTCGTCAATCTCTTCGTCGATACCAAAGCCTCTTGATTCCGGCTCCAGATACTTTCCAACGGGCCGTCGTTCCCGCTTAGGTCCTGCTACACGAGGCGTTCCCTTCGCGCTCTGCTTGCTCTTTGCACCAGATTTCTTCGGCGCCGGGATCACTTCCAACTCATCCACGTAGTCTTCATCGTCGCCGTCAACATCTTCATCCGTAGCGTTCACTTGCTCCCACTCTTCGTCATTGTCGTCCACAGGAATCGGCTTCGAAGGCGACTCGATCCGCTGCCGCTTTTCGGCTGAAGGCAATCCTACTGGGATAACTGGCCATTGTGCCTCGTGTTCTGTATTATCAGCCTGTGAGTGCACATCTCGTCAATACAAACAACCAGAACCAAAAAGCCGCCCCACCTACCGCATGCAACAGCTTCTCTGCCTTGAGCAGCGCGCGTCTGAATCCGGACTTGTCCTTCGCGGCCTTACTGCGCAGCACTGCGCTGCTATAGGACTCGTAATAGAGCGTGAACGGCCGCACGAACTTGGGCGTGAGCTTGACCAGCGAAAAATTGAATTTGTCCAGGAACATTACGATCCCGTAGTACTCGAGCGTGAAGGCCGAAGGGTCCTGTTCGCCTGTGTCGCTGCCTGTCTGCACGTTGTAAAGCACTTTCTCTGGCGGTGGCAGATTGCGGTTCTCCTCGCCCGAGACGTTCACGCCGGCAGCCTCGACGTCGTCCCAGCTGAGGAACAACATGCCGGGCCACCACGGAAACCCTCCCATCTTGCCCCACACAATGTCCATGGAATGGTACTGCTGATGCACGGCTGCGTACGACTGTATGCGCAGACGCTCCTCCTCCGGGTCCAGCTGCGGCGCTTTCCCTCGGGGCGCAACGCCACCGCTGCGCTTGGCTCCGCCTCCGGCCATCGTCTTCTCCTGTTGCGAACAGAAACCGGAAGAGATACCGGTAGGTAAACAGTATATACCGGTACCTACCAGGAGTGAAACATCAAACTAAGACCCTTCACGTCGTATTGCAGAGTGAGGTCGAAATGTCTGCCCTATGACACTGCAATTCTGGAAAACCACGATTGCATTTCAGCTGTGGGACTTGCTCAGGTGAGGATCCTCGTTATCTACCGATCTTTTTATCATGTGTCGACGTCAGTACTTGAGAATCTTTTGGATAGAGCTCTGCGGAGGTTGGTGGGTTTGTGACATCCTAATGCGAACTTGACTGAAGTGCCAATACAATTTGGACTTCATGATTGCCAAGAGAGACGAGCAAGTTCATGGACGTTCTTTGAAGCTGGCAGGGGTCGCACCACTTCCACTGGTTCCAGGCATTCGAAGTGGATGAACTGAAGCGTCTGAATGAATCTGATGGAAAGCAGTCAGTATTCCATTGGAACCTCAAGCCGCACCATTACTGCAGTTGATAATTTTCAACAAAGTAACGAAAGGATTTGAGTGTTTTTGTCTGGCATGATGCGTCGAATGTACTTGGAAGCTGCGTCTTTGGAAGATTCTCGACACATACGAGTTGATCCAATTGAAAGCTCCATTGTAACCTGCTGGCTGAACGCCACTAAACAATCGGCGTTTGTCACCATTTATGCTGGAAGTGTGTTTGCAATATCAGGCTTTTCGATCGGTATTTAACTAGACACGAACGCATGTTGCCAGGCCCGTTCCAATTGAGTAGACTGTGATCTCACAGGTCGATATTCCGGAAGAACTTGTTCACCATCTCAAACGTAGCTGCTGGTTGGTGACGGGGAACCATGTGGCCGGCATTGAACGCTCGCAGGAACGCAAAGTTCTGGTACGATCGCAAGACACCAGAGTCCACAACGGGAGCGTTCTCCATCAACGGATCCTGAGTCAGAAACGGTCTCTCATCGACGGCGTTGAAGCCTTCTTTGCCACTCCAGTCGAGTGCCTTGGTCCACAACTGATTGCCAATCCAATTGCAGACTAAATCGGCGTCTCCAGCGTAGATTAAGACCCGAAGCCCGTCGTCCAGCAGATCAGCCACGTAA
>JAADVW010000369.1:0-33235 GCA_023335875.1 Elongisporangium prolatum
CAACAAATGCACAAACATGAGTGCACATTGGAGATGGTAGAGATCGTGCTCGGCACACTGGCCGCCAAAGACGCGGAAGTCGATGATGCCAAGCCAAGTGAGTGCTCGAAAGTATCTCTTGAGTGACTCGCTCTTGAGGTAGTGACCTCGAACAGCGAACATCCCACAATCCATTTCTCGTCGCGAGCCAAAGATCTCAATTGAGGCCATGGATCGGCGGCTCTCAACCGCTTGCCAAAGCGTTGTTAGCCGAGTCTTGTTCGCCTGTAGGTTGTGCTGCAGTTCTCCTTCAAGCAGACTCTGAGCCATGGCTAGGAACAGATCCACGTCCAGTAGCACATCGCTCAACGACTGGTCCGGGTCCGCTTGCGCTGCCCTGAACAGGTCATCACACTTGGCCAAAGTCGCTTTCAGCATCATTTCGATAGTGGTCATACAGAACCGCTCTTCGAGATCAGCCAACAGCGCATCAAAGCTGCGGTGCCACGCATGCAGCACCGAATCAGCCGTCACAAACATTGGCATGTCGTCCGTGCACAGTCGATTGTACATCTCGCCAAAGCTGTCGGCGCTCAGACGCTCCGAAACGACGAAGCCATTGTGCACTAGTTTCTTCATCTCTTCCTCATTCAGACGAAAGTCGAAGTGGCGGATATGCTTCTTGAGCAGATCTTGAACATCGCCGGACAAAACGTTCTCCACGTATTCCTTACCGAACTCAGCGTGCGATAACTGCATCCTCTGGTCGAGTTCCTTGTTTTCGATCTCCGGGTCCGCAGCAAAGTCCTCAAAGAACTTGCAGTGCTGAACGAGCACGGGGCCGGTAGGATTTTCACTCCCAAAGCCCTTGATCGGATAGCGCGCGAGAAGATCGTCATGAGTGAGATCGCGCCCCACCTTGTGAAGCAGGGCATTGTAGCAAGCGCTGGCGGTCTGTTGATCCATGACTTGTGGTTGATACAGGTTCTTGTTGCGCTTGTGCGGTATGCAGCAGCTTGTGTAATGATCTGCTTCCACTGTAGTGCGTGCTTGCCTTGAGTCCAAGTCAACGACGACAACGGCGCGTTTAATTTTTTTTAAATATTGCCCTCTCTCTCTCTCGAAAAAGACTCTAGGAAGCCGGAAGCCGCAGTAACTCGGTGAGTATGAAGCCACAAAACAGAGCCCCCTCCCCAAGAAGTTGAAGCACGTTCTTTTTCTCATTTGCGAGCGTTTTTCACATGCAAACTGCTTGTTCTTTAGTTAAAAAGGCACGAGCCGTTGGAAGGTTTTCAAACACACAGGAACGAATCGAGCGCCCATTGTGGAGATGGAACGCTGTCGATGTTGGCTTCGAACTCTTGGTCGGTCCAGCGCTCGTTGATCGGACGGAGGAATTCGTAACTGCTGAAGACAGGACCAGCGTACAGGACGTTGTTCACGCTGAAAAGGCCCAAGTCAACATCGCCTACTCCCCAATGCAGAACACTCCCAGGATCCTGGTGCTCAATCGATGGGATATCCGTGTGAACATCCACAGCGAGCACATCGCGCTTGCCCGAGTCTTCGCGTCTGGTGTAGAATAATCGGGGATACCAGCCGAGATACCGAGACCCGCCGCTTCCAAACCGCTCCTCCATCACGGTTTTCAGGAAATCAACCTGATCCTCCGTCAGGGGGTCGTCCTTGGATTGTAAGCGAGAGATTTCCTCGAGGGTCTTCATACTCACAGCAAACATACGAAAGAAGTAAGCACTGTTTCGCTGCCAAGACGATCGTGTATCGTCCTTTGACGACATTCCGACAGACCCCTCAACGATATCTGCAGTCTTGGTGGCAAGCTCCTGCATGCGAGACCAGAATTCCGGATACGGGTCCACAAAGCCGTCTGCGTACTCACAGCGAGTCCCCATTGTGACGCTTTGCTTGGCGTACAGCACCGTGTCGTGACGTAACTGCGTATACGACGCGATTTGCGTGTTCATCAGACGCAGCTTCCATTCTTGCGACTGGAACGTGGAGGCGACGTTGGCTGCTGGCTTGGATAGTTCGCGTAGCGCTTCCACCCACAGCGTACTGACACTCTTTTCCTTTACTCTGTTCTGGCCAAATGAACGCTCGACACTCTCGCGAAGAGCCATGAGGTTTGAAGCGTACGGAAGACCATCGCGGTGCTTAGTAAATGTCTTGTCGTCGCATTCCTGCGCCCTCATGCGGCGAGCGATCTCTTCACTTGCCGCGTCATTGCCAAACAGAGCGAACGCCACTTCCACTGCGCTGGGGACACGTCTCGGCACTTTCTCTTGCTTGAATACGATCTGATCGTAGACCAGACGAGTGAAAATAAACGCGCTCCAGACGAACTGCTGTCCGAAAACCGCAAACGACATCGGGAGAGCTGTGGGCGTTGTCTGCTGGTGAGAATCCTCGATTCGAGCGTGCCCATTGATCAGCTGCTTGCCAAGCCCTTTGCTCACGATCTCCTGTTGCAGTGTCTTGAGCCGGTCGACGTCTGCAACTCCATTAGGAAAGTAGAATTCCAGCAAGTTGCCTTGCTCTGTAGGCACAATAAAGCTCAGTTGGGAAGGCGTCAACGAGTCCGAGCCGAGACCTCCATCACCAACCAGACTGGAAATCAATTCGTCGAGCGATGCAATGGATTCAATTTGATGCGCTTCTCGCATCGCATGCACGAGAACAAGAGCGCATTGCAGCTGATACAAGTCTTCTTCGGCGTTTTCGCCCCCCGCAATGCGGAAATCGACAGTCCCGAGCCACGTAAGCGCCTGGAAATACCGCTCCAGCTGCTTGGATTTCGTGTAGTGACCACGCGGCTTGAAGAGCGAAAAGTCGATCTGTCGTTGCGACCCAAAGATGCACGTCTCGATTAGTTGTCCGTCTTGAACAGCGCTCCAAAGCGTCGATAATGCAGCATTGTTGAACGTAGCACTGTCGCAGATCTCGCCTGAGAGCAGATTCTGGGCCGTACAAATGAACAGATCCACATCCAGCAGCACTTTACTCTGGGATCGCGATATGTCATTTGACTTGAGTGCCATCGTCTTGATCAACGTACTTGTGGCTTGCAGTGTCTGATGGATCGTAGCCATACAATATTTCTCCTCGAAATCGATCAGTAGCGCATCGAAGCTGCGGTGCCACGCATGGAGTACCGAGTCCGCCGTCACGTACACCGGCATATCGTCAGTGTAGAGCCTATAATAAATCTCAGCGAAACTTTCAGCACTTAGACGTCGCGACACCACGAAGCCATTGGTCGTGAGTCGCTCTATCTCTGCTGCATTCAATCGAAAGTCGACGCGTCTCTGCCTCTTGAGCGGGTGATGCGATCCCGAGTCCAGAATCTCATCCACGTACTCATCTCCACGCTGCTTGCGCGCAGCTTCGATCGTCTGCTGCAGTCGCGCGTTCGCTTGCGTTGGTTCCGCAGCGAAGTCCTCATAGAACTTGCACTCGTCCGTCTTAATCGTCGATACGTCTCGCGCCTTGGCAGCCACTGGATGTCGCTTGAGCAGGTCTCCATGCGTGCGATCCGGACCGATCTCGCACAATGCAGACGCATACGCTGCCTCAATCCCCTGTGTCTCCATTCTCGTCTTCAGGTGTGCGCTCGACGTGGTCTCTTTCGCTCTGTCGGCTTAACGGATCGCGTGGTTCTTCCCGCGAATCTGATTTTTAATCAGAAGCGCAGAAGGAATCCATCCACCCAGCAGTTGCACGACGCGTTGTCGCATGAATGTGGCTGAGACCTTTGGGTTCTCCATGCGTCTGCAAGAGACGTCGCTTTGGCTGTCGTTCGCGTCCACCCCTTCACGCCAATTCTCCCTGCTTAAGTGACGCCAGTCAGTCAATCCGCACGCATCATCACACTGATCTGGCCTGATGGATGTGATTGGTAAACAGCGCAACTTCAATTCTAATACCGGTGACGGATGTTCGAAACCGGTACTCCAAACGGTACCGCCGACCAACGTCTATCATTCGCGCTCTATCATACGGAGAAGGAGCATGAGCAAGTCGGACGACGAGGCCGCGCGCAGCCAGGAGGAGATCGACCTGGACGACCTACTGGACGGTAAAGCCTGCCTGTCTGTCTGTATTCTGCTGTCATGCTGGTTGCCTGACGTGGCCTTTGCTATCTAGACGCGCTGGACGATTTCAGCGATGAGATCAGCAACGCCACCAAACACGGTACGTCTATGGGCTCTCTGGCGGCTGCCTACATGCGCTTGCTACTACTGCCTCGACTGGTATCTCATGAGTGTGTTGATGATATAAAGTAGAAAGCGTGCAGACTCCGGTCTCGGAGGTCGCAGCTGTGCGCGAAGAAGCAGCAGCTACTGTCGCTGCGACTGAGGACAGCGAGATGGAAACACTGAAAGAGGTGCGTTCTGCATTGATGAGAATGCTGGATGTACACGACAGGCGTACTGAGGTTACTACGTGGACTGCAGAGCATGGCCAAGTTCCTGGAGGACGCACAGAACCCAGAGTTCCAGCAGGTATTAGAACAAGCCTTTCGCGAATTAGGCACTGATGGTACGGATCGTGTTTCTGGGTTACTGTTGTCGATTAAACTGACGACTTCGCTGCTACGTGAAGCTGAAGGCGAAAACATCCACTCGCTGTTGGGCGCTCTGTCCACGAATCCTACGCCAGCGGCGGCTTCAGCCAGCCAAGATGATGGCGACGACGTCAGTTTGGGCGTTGCCAAGACGCTGCAGAACATGGCCAAGGCGGCTGAGGACATGGAGGGACTGGATACTGGTAATCTAGAGTCCATGGGTGAAGATATGATGGCCGAAATGATGAAGAAGTTTGAGACCATGGGCGAGAAGGTACGCTATTGCGATTGATCTAGCGCAGGATCATGCGTAGTGACGTTTTGCTATCGCGATATTCCTGTAGAACGATTTCCAAGACTTGGTTGATGGCATGATGCAACAACTGTTGTCCAAGGACGTCATGTACGACCCCATGAAGCAGATTTGTGAGCGAGTACGTGACGATATCGACACTTTCTGTTGATGATTTGTTGTTGTTAATAGTACTAATTGCACTTTCGCTGGGCACACATTAGTATCCTGAATGGCTGGCCGAAAAGGAGTCTCTGCTGTCCAAAGAAGACTACGAGCGGTGCGTATTTGGCTAGTATTCAAATTGACTATGGCTAACCGGAAGCTGATCTTGTGGATCTTGTAGATATGGCAAGCAGTACCAATACTTCCAGCAGATCATCGCTGTTTACGAGTCGGAGCCAGACAATTTTGCACGACTGTCGGAGCTGATGCAGGAGATGCAAGAAACCGGCCAACCGCCCTCTGAGATCGTGAAGGATCTTGCACCAGGACTCCAATTTGACGACGAAGGCATGCCCGTCATGCCGAACATGGTACGTAGCACATATTGGTGATCCTCACAGTTTACGCAGTATAACCGAATTAATGCGGCTGTTTCTAGGGCTCTGGTATGTTCCCTGGAATGGCAGGAATGCCCGGCATGCCAAGTATGTTTAACATCATTGCTCCATGACCAACTAAATGTTTCTGACCGGTTGTCTGTGTTTATAGTGGGAGGCGTCCCAGGTCAGGAGCAGTGTTCGCTCATGTGAGAGCAATGTTATCCCTCAAGTAAACTCAGTTAGCGCATTTCGTTTTTCGTTTCCATGTCTTGCGTGAGTCTCAAGCTGCCCAAACTCTATTACGACAACACGGGTGGTCCCATCCCTTGGATAATCTATTCTATTGTTGGTAGTCAATGTCTCTATTGCTCCTTCTCAATACTCTTCGGATGCAGCCAGTTTTGGTAGTGTGATGTACCAGGGCTAAGAAGCCGCTCGAGGATCTTGTCCACACATTTCTCAATCTCGCAGAGATGGCGGATGTAGGCCAGCTTGGGCCAGACGGCGCGCTGTCCGCCTTCGATATAGCGTCTCATATCGTTCATTGTCGGGTTCAGGATCGCTTTGATGCCGATAGATTCCAGGAACACAAAGTCCGGGATGATGGTGACGTTGCCAGAGAAATTCTGCTTGAAGTATCCACTGAACTGGTGGCCATAGATCTTGGGGAACAGACCAAGGAAGGCCAGCATGCGCAGACGGTGCCGCACGTCGCCTGCGATCACGCTCTCGAGGGTGTGGAACAAACTGTAGCGGAATCTCGGCGAGTCGATATCGTCGCTCACGAATGGAACTACGTGAGGATTGACTTGAGAGACGATGAAGTTCGTGACGTTGAAGCAGCTGGCCATAGTCTCCATGGGCAGATCGTGTTGAATGCTGCCGTCGACCCATTCCTTGCCAGGAGAGACAAACGGGACGATGTTCCCGTTAAAATCTCGAGCCATGAGTTGCTTTCCCTTCATGATGCCTGGTAGAGAGCAGGAGACAGCTACAGCACTCCAGAGAAGTACGTGAGGCGATGTGATGTGGCTCAGCAGCAGCTTCTTTGGACCTTTGTGACCAGTGATATCAGAGGCCGAGACTGTGATGCAGACATGGCGACCTGTCTTGCGGAAGGCGTCGAGGAATGTGTAGTGCATCATCTTCTCTGGAGCGTGCATGGGTTCACCAAAGTAATGTTGTGTGGTGCGCTCAAACATGGCGCCTTCTACAAGGAAGCCGGTCTTGACGCAGTGAACAAGCTGGTCTAGCAGCGGCGGGAACCACCAGATCCCCAAGGGAAAGTACTGCGTCGAGATCTTCTCATGAAGCACATCATTGAGAAGCTCGTGATTCGTTTTACAGGCTGTGAAGGCGGCAGTGATGGATCCTCCAGAAGAGCCAGAGATTACGTTCGGCAGTAGATCGGCGTCCAATAGCGCTCGGATGACACCCATGTGGTACATGGCGATGGAGCCTCCTCCACTCAGACACAGCGCTGTCGATCCAAGGGATTGCTTCATGCTCTTGAACATCGACACTTTGTCTTCTGTAGGGAAATCCACCGTGTCTGCGTCTGCAAGAAGCTCCATCGCTTCCATCACTCGTTCGTGGTAGTGCTCAATCACCTGCTTTGTTCCCGAGTTACACTCCAAGTGAAGGCTCGCCGAGTCAATGCCGAGTTTGTTGCGCATCACGCCGGCAGCAACAATGTACTTGAGCTCTGCGATATCGTTGTGCTCAATCGCAGTTTTCAGCGCCGCCATGTTCTGCTTGAGCTGGTAGAAGTCGCAGTGTTCTAGATCTTCCTTGGTGATCGTGGTCTTCCAGTGCTGCTTGTTCTCGAGCAGATCTAGGTACTTGGCCATGTGGAACCATTCTTCGTACGACTGGGTGGTCTTCATGAGCTGACGCAGCGCCTCTGCGTGCTTGGCTGTGACACCGAACAGGTGCACATACATGCTTTTGGCTATAGATCTGGAAAACTTGAGTGCTTTGACCGTGAAGTACGCGGCCATGGAGACCACGATGCGCAGCATCTGATACAGCGCGACAATCCACTGGACGATCACGACAATCTGCAGCGCACAGAACCAGCCAATGGACTTGTACTTGCGTACCATGACCAGAGCCAGCAGGATGGCAGCCAACACAGCTGACCGTCTCAACAGCACGTGCGGATCTTTCATTATGTCCCCCGTCACGTACGCGTCCAGCCACTGGAAGAAGTTCCAGCAGTCCTCGGCATCGCTTGTAGACCAACAAGGCTGCGGCGGCAGAGCACCCAGCGTTCGCACCACCACACGCTTCGCCAGTTCATAACTCTGACTCTGCAGCGAGGCGAAGGTGATAGAAGATTCCATCAGCAGATTCACACAGTAGGTCGTCGCGCCCACGACCACGACGTGGCCACCGATCACATTTGCGATGAACCGTGCGAGCCGGTCGGTGTCCTTCCAGGCCGCCGACTGCATGGGCAGCGGCGGCAGCTGCGGCATCGAGCCCTTGCGCGGAAGCCCCTGCGCCTTCATTGCTTCCGTAATCGCTGCTTGGTGCCTGTGCGATCGACCGACGAACGCAATGCGGCATGTGACACGACTGGCGTCATCATCTCTTCCCTACCGTTGAACCTGTGTAATCGACAATTCGAAATAGAAAGGAATCTATGTGGTGCACATATATCGACTTGCCAGTGCGCGCATTTCCGCATTCGAGAAGCCGAAAAGAAACATGCCATCGCTGAGTGCGGAGGAGCTGGAGCTCATGGAGAAGGACCGCGCAGAGAACCCTGGTACGTGACCATAAACGCGCTGAGTCGAGCGTTTGCCAGTGTGGTCTTTGAATTGTTTGAAGGCTTGAGAGAGGCTGTTTGAACGTAGACTGAATTTGCTATGGGCTCTTGTCCTAGGCTGTGTCTACTCCACGGCATTGTCGCAGTCCTGTCGATCCATCAATGGCGACAGCAAGTGCGAGATATTGAAAAAGATCTTCCGCCAATGTCCTGGCCACTCAAAGGTACGACCTATTGAGCGTGTGTGCACATGGACTGAATATGAATGATAATCAAATGTGGAACGCATTTATTGTAGGAACTGATCTCGAATAGGAAAGAGATCACGGAAGACGAGCATAGCGGAGAGCTCTCTGCTGATGACTTTATGAACCGCGAGCGAATGGATCGGTGAGTTAGCGCATCAGAAATCTGTTGCTATACGACGACTGACTTGAGTAACAGCAGTGGAGATTTTGGCTTTGAAGCCTTCTTCCGATCTTCTAAGCAGAGGTTAGTGACTCAGTGCAATTCAAGTGCGCGGATCATCGCAGGTGCCTGATTGCGGTCAGCTGTCTTTGTTTACTATAGAGATGACGATTTTGAAGCCCAGCTGAGTCCGTTCGACTTCCTGCGACAGGAAATGCTGCGTCCATTCGAAGGTGATTCCACTTTATTTCATAGGCCACACAAACCCGAGCTGAACTTGTAAATTCTGGTCTATGGCCAGGATTCTTTGGTGGTGGCGTATTCGGAGGCGGGTCGAGCATCTTCGAGGGAATGGAACAGGAGTTTGAACGCATGCCCACGCAACCTCCTCCGTCATTTACTCGTCGCCCTTCGAATGCACCAGCCACGCCGCCTCATCCCCCACATTACTCGTTTCATCCGTCGCATGATGCGAATCGTACGCTGTTTTTGCACTTACTGCCTGTGATTAATTGTTGTTGTTGATGCAGTGACTCATGGAACTCTCATGTTTGATTGCCTTGGATAGCTGCGAAGGACGCGAAAAAGCGAGCTGATAAGCAGCACGATCTGTTTGAAGGATATTCCGGACGTGTGGAAGAAATATAAGGACGGGTTTTACCGACAAGCCGTGCACACTCCGACCAATATTATTATCATCTTGTAAGAAGAATCTCAACATGATGTGGTGCACGTGAATTTTTGTGTGACCAGTCTAAAACACACTTCGTCAATCCAGATTTATCATCAAGCATCTTTTCGTGACGTGGAAACGTAAAAAAATGCACCCATACCCTCGAAATAAGGTGGAAACTTTTTATAACCTCGCAACCCACTTGCACCCACAACAGTTGGAATGATCCTGACATTTGCTCATAGTTCCTTTTACCACGAGCCTCCCAGACGACCCCACATCCGTTCGTCTCCATCTCTCAAGTCGTTAAGATGAACCAACTGGACGTCGAATCGTACTTTGCCTCTGCACTGCAGAGTGTTGGCGCGAACCTGACGCATCAAGATCTGCGCGAGCGGTATTCGGCTTTGCCTTCACACGCTGAAGGTCCAGCTGCCTCGGATCTTGATCAGTGCAAGTTTTACGAAATGTTTGCTGCTGACCCAGAAGTTGAGGAAATCAAGCTTGATCGTGCTCGCAAAGAGGCTGAAGCCCGTTTGACGAGAGAGGAGTACTGGGATATTTTATCATCCAACAAGCATCACCCGCTCCGGAAACATCGACGATACGATTTTCGTTTAAACGACCAAGAAAAGTCGCGGTTGGCAGCAAACGGCTTTGCTGTCTCCCAGCGCTTGCAGGCGAAGAGTTTTGCCGACATCTACTATCAACTGTACTCGGACGATATGCCAGTGTACATCACTGCGGACTCGGTGCTTCATGCTTGGCACCAAAGCTTCGATGCGTTGCTTATTGATTTGGAAAAAAAGTATTGTTTCGCGACAGTTGAGTTCATGCTCCAAGAGACGCTCGCGCATGGTTCTCTGCTTTTTGAGTTGGTATCGTCAAATCCTGTTGTCAGCGAAGTGCTCGAAGATGTGGATCTGTTCTTGTCAATGGCTCAAAGTTTGCTGGCTGGTAAATTGAAATTGAGTCTACCAGCGAATACTGAACATTTGCGCGCTCTCTGGAACGGTGTTCAAAACGAGACGCTCACGTCTGTCCAACTCTTTGGCTCGGAACGTCAAGTCGATTTTTCTCTGTTCAAGCCTCGTGGCCACTACGCTGCATCTGAGAAACTTTCGCGATACTTCCAAGCGCTCACGTGGCTCGGCACCGTTGATTTTCGTGTGGCTGGTGGAGAGATTCCAGAAGAAGATATATATCAGCTGCAGTGCGCGCTCGTGCTTGTACACTTAATGCGGAAGGCGCAACAAATAGAGCCGATTGCATCCTTGGCCTCACTGATCTCCAGTCTCGTGAGCGATGGTGGCGTTGGAGCTGATTCGATGTCTCCGCTTGAGCTTCATGAGCTCGTACCACTCGATGGACCGAGCCTACTTGAGATCTACTTTCCGAACGGATCACCAGATGTGAATCGGCTCCTCGCGATTCAGCAACAAATCCAGAATTGTGGACTTGGTGCTCAACTTATCGATGGTCATCCACGTGACGCAAACCCACTACTGCAAACAGAAGCGACTTCGCTACCGACGTCATTTGCTTTGTTTGGCCAGCAATTTGTGTGGAGTGCGTTCATTTTCAGTCGTTTGGTGTATGACCAAGTCGTGTTTGAGCAGACAAAGGTGGGGCGACGCATTCCTAGCGCCGTTGATGTGGCATTTTCACTGTTTGGAAATGATGGTGCGAGCGAAGTGCTCGCAGAACGGATGAGTGCCAATGAAGATGGTAAGACAAACAAGGATTTTGTAAAATTCCGGGATGGTATTCCGTACACGTCGAACTTGTTGGCACTTCGAGCGACCACGGATCACGCTTTCGAGCAGAGCTCGAAGTGTCCTGCAAGCGAGAAAAGCATCAGCACGCTCTGGGTCGAGGCGCTTCGTGAACTTAGCCAACCGGCAGCACGCGAAGATCGCACATTTCAGTCAAAAGAATGGCAGATGAGGCAGATGAATACGCAGTTTGCGTCGTACACACAGCTGCGTCACGATACACTTCTGTATGCGAAGCAGGGAATGTCATACTCAACGTGCTGTGAGTATGCAGCAGGATTCGTTGATCCGTATCCTCGATTCTGGTCCCGTATGCACGAATTGGTGCTTCGTATGGCAGATTTGGTAGAAAATTTCGAGATTACAGAAGTTGAATACTTCAGTCGCAAGCCCGTCGTCCGAAAAATGGAACGTGAAGCTGCTTTCTTTCGCGAATTCGGTAAGATCATGCAAACGTTGGAAGATATTTCACAACGCCAGTGCAATGACGAAGACTTGGATGATGAGCAAGTGGACTTTCTCAAGAGCGTCATGGAAGAACGACGCGGTAGCGGCGCGTCGAGATACCTGGGCTGGTATCCCAAGTTATTCTACACCAAGAAAGAGGACTCAAGCAAGCGTGACGTTCTCGTTGCAGACGTGCACACTGATTTGCCTTCAGACATCCATGGTGATCCTGGGGCTGTTATGCATTGGGGCGTGGGTGACGTGAACTTTGGGTTCTTCGCCGTGAATAATGCCATGTACGCTGGTCCGGTGTTCAGCAGCTATGAATTTATGCGTTCAATCAATGATCGCTGGAACGACAAAGAGTTTGAAGCAAACCTCGCGTCTGTGACTCCGCCCCAATGGGCTCTGGATTCTTTCTTGTGCGAGTAAAGAAAGAATCGAGGTCGGTTTGTATGAATAAATAACTGAAAAATGAATCTTGCGTGACGTTAATTTGCTTTTTGCTCGTATGTCTCAAAAAAGATTTAAGATCAGACAGTTAGGATTGCTTGGGAGAATACGGGTAGCGGCCAAGACTTCGCCAGAACTAAACTTTCGGGGAATGGACAAGCACGATCTCGTCGCTTTCTACGGCACCACCCTCCAAGGTGTCAGGCGTGATCTCACAGCAGACGACCTACAAGTGCGGTATCCGACCGCTGTATCTGCCACTGACGCACCGGTTGGGGGGCAGAATTGCCAGTTCTATGGCGATTTCTTTGCTGATCCTGCTCTAGCAAACACCCATTTGGATGTTAAACGACATGAACAGTCTGAAGTTCAAGCAGATTTGAGTCCAGATGTGCATTACGAGCTCAAGAAACACCGAAGATACGATTTCCGATTGCTGGATCATGAGCAAGAGAAGCTGATGACGAATGGTTTCGTGGTTTCGCAGCACTGGCGTGGCAATAGTTTCGGGGAGATCTACAGTCGATTGTTCACAGATGATATGCCGGTATTCGTGACGACCGATTCAGTTTTGCACGCGTGGCACCGCAGCTTTGATGCTTTGGTGATTGACATGGAGAAGAAGCATTGCAGCAAGAAGCTGAAGTTTCTTCTCGAGACTTTGATCAATCAAAGCACGTTGCTTTATCAGTCATCGTTGAATGCGCCAAATAAGGCTTTGAGTGAAGTCGTGTTATCTGTGGATTTGTATTTGGCGCTAGCCTTGAGTCTGCTTGGCGGTCAAATTGAGCATTGTTTACCTGCTTTGACCAGCAGCACGCAGCTGCAGACACTTTGGGATGCTGTGCAAGGTGAGGTGCCACTGGAGATTGAGCTATTTGGCTCGTTGCGCGACATTGACTTTTCGCTATTCAAGCCTCGCGGCCATTACTCGGCTACCAAGGAGAGCATGCAGTACTATCAGGCGCTTACATGGCTCGGCGCGATCGATTTCCATATCGCTGGTGGAAAATGTGAAGAGGATGATTTGTATCAGCTTAAGTGCGCTTTGTTGCTCGTTCATTTACTTCAAGAGACTCAAATGCTGCGCAAACTCACCAGTTTAGACGCGCTCATGTCCAATGTTGTTGGACAAGGCGGAATTGCGATGACACCTTTGCATCTGAGCGAGCACGTTTCTAGATTGTCAACTAAGAGTATCATGGCCACATATTTTCCGCAAGGAGGTATTGACAAGAAAGAGCTGCTGGCACTCCAAGAAGACATTGTACTTAAAGGACATGGAAAACAGCAAGTGAACGCGCCTCCACGTCAATCAGGTCGTCAACATCAAGCGAAAGCCGAAGTCACCGTTCTACCGACCACATTTTCGCTACTTGGGCAGAAGTTTGTCTGGAGTTCATTTATTTTCAGCCGCGTGGTGGATGATCACGTCGCCCATTTTGCCAAAGATGAGATTGCTCGTCGACTGCCCAGCGCTGTGGATGTGGCTTTCACTTTATTCGCCAATGATGCTGCGAGTGATGTGCTGGCTCAACGTATGACCGCGAAAGAAAGCGATAGAAGATCAGAGTTCGTCAAGTTTCGAGACGGCGTGTCGTTCACGTCTAAGCTTCTAGCCGTTCGTGCGACTGTCGAGCACGCATTTGACGAAAACACGCAATGCAAGACACATGACAAGTGTGTTTCAACGCTTTGGCTCGAAGCACTGCGTGAATTGTCCAAGCAGTCTCCGAACCCTGCGGCAGTTTTCCAGTCGCACGAGTGGAAGCTGCGCCAAATGAACACACAGATTGCTTCGTACACGCAATTACATCACGATTCGACCCTCTATAATAAGCAAGCAGTGACCTGGCAGACGAATTGCGATTTTCCAGCAAGTTTTGTGGATCCTTACCCAGCCTTCTGGTCTCGCATGCATGACATGGCGATCCGATGCGCTCAACTTGTTGAACAAATCTTTGCGACTTCGGAAGTGTTTGATCCTGAACTCCGACAAAAGATCAAACTATTCTTTGGAACCTTTGCTGCCACGATGAAGAAGTTGCAGGAGATTGCTGGGCTGCAAGCGAAGAGTGAGCTATTGACTCCTGAGCAGCAGCATTTCCTCAAGACTGTGGTGAAAGACGGTCACGCTGAAGGTTGGTATCCTCAGTTATATTATGAGGGCAAAAGAGGTTGCAACAAGCGTGATGCGGTTGTTGTGGACGTGCATACGGATCTACCGTCTTTCGAACATCGCGACCCCGGTGCCGTGCTCCACTGGGGCGTGGGTGATATCAATTTGGGCTATTTCATTGTGGACAATGTCATGTATGCCGGCCCTGTTTTCAGCAGCTACGAATTCACGCGACCTATCGATGAGCGTTGGAGTGACACGCAGTTTGAGGTCAACATTGAGGACGTTCCGCCTCCGCGATGGGCCATGAACTCATTCCTCTGCGTTTGATTTTTGAGTTGGTGATCATTCTGTTAATTATGAAACTATATATGTTGCCATTTCTACAAATTCTGAACAATACTGTACATTTAACTCAGTGGCACAAACGTGTGGCAGAAATCTGTGATAAATAATCTCTAAAGTAGATGATTTGTATTAGGGTAGCGATCTTTGAATGCAGTAAAAACATGAATCAGTGGACGCCAGACACGATAGGTGGACGGACTTCTGTAAGGATTTGTGCAGGAAAACGTTTCTGGTTGGATTGGCTGAGTTGATTCTGATAACGTCTTCATTGTCGATTTGCGCAACCACGGCAACCAGTTTGTCCACAAGCAAGTTGGGTTTGCATTCGCTGGCCCAAAAGGAAAGAGTCCTTGATGAGAAACCTTGAGATGGCCCTTTTCTTAGGGCAGAGTAACGGCACAACGTGGAACAGTGACACCAGATCTTGTGGCTGGAGTCTCCAAACGATGCTGTCGCCACAAGACTCGTGCGAATCTTGCTTTGCCGAAGACGATGCACAGCGTTTTGCACTTGGACGCGAAGAAACTTCTATACGAGAGTCTATTAGTGAGCTGCATTGGAGATGGAACTTTATGGCAGCCAGCACCAACTTTGCAGATCGGTTTTCTGCTCTCGTATCCACGTAGCGTTCTGGGTTCATGGGAAAACAGGGGTACGTGCCACCAGCAACTCCAGAGGATCGTTTCATGACACTGGCTGGGCAATTTACACCATCTTGAAGCTTTGGGTGTGTTCGGTTTGGGTTCGCGAGCATGCAGCGACCTCAGTTCATTCTGCTATTCAAGTACTTCGCCTCCCACTCAACGGCTCGCTTTGTCTCGGCTCATCATGAAAATCACTCGTCTCTTGGCTAACACAACCGTCTCGCCTAGAACCGCAGCCTCAACCTCCGTTTGTACCCCCTCAGCCGCAGCCGCCGCAGCCTCATGGGCGATTTCTTCGTGGATAAAGATGTGTGGTAACACTTGGCTTCGCCCACGACATAACGATTGCTTGTCATCTCCCTAGCGTTTAAGTAGCTTCGATTTTGACCAGCGTGCCGTATAAACAATGTGAATGGATGTCTTTCCGTACAGTATCCGGATATGCTTGCAAATGACCAGTCAAACTGCCTTTTTTAATTTTAATGTATCTTTGCAAACAAGCCCCGTGTCACACAAGTGCACTTGTGTAGACCGAGTTCTTCAATTTTGTGGCATATATCCATGAATGTGTGACGCTTGCAGGATGTTCTTTATTAATTGAGTACTCCCAATGTAAAATATGCACCATGCTGTACTACTGCGGGTTATCTGGAGAGACAGACAATAAGTATTCATTCCATCGAAGGCGCAGGCTCATAGATCTTTTCTGAGCGCAATGGACGCATCGCATAGCACAGAGCGCGTGTCCAAAATCTGATCGCATTGAGGCAAAGATTAAGTCTCAGAAACAGAGCGTGTTTTCGTCTCGGCATTACTCACCTTGTGCGTGAATAAATAGTAGTTCAGCGTCGAGACAAGCGTGCAGACGATCACAAGGACGCAATAGTACTGGCCAACAAAGCCAGTTAAGTCAACGACTTTCAAATACCAAGTAGATACTCACTTGAATCCACGCTTTCTTCAACACCTCCGACCACGATGGCGTATACCTATGACGCAATCGACCAATCAGAAAGCCAACACAACCCAAACAAATTGCTGAAGCAGCGCACAAAACGTCAACTTGGCCCACGCGGATGGTCATGGAGCTTTTAAATCGGCGCGGTCGGGATGCCATGGTATTTCTCTGTCCGGTCTGACTGGTCCACACTGGATAAACAGCGTGGAAATGTGCTGCGCAGTCTCGAGTCCGGTACCGAGCAATCCAATCCAGAATGCGCAGGTCATGTGCTGCCTGGATGTTGGACGTATTCAAGATAGCTGTGTGCTCGTAGGGTTTCTGCCACTCCTGATGGTTGATGGGGACCGGGCGTCGCAATTCAAGTAGCAGATCGCCGTCCACATCAGACGCGGCACCAGGAATTGGTGAAGAGTGCGTGAAGACGGCCATGGCGTCCATATTGAGTCGAACGTAGCTCTAGCGTACAGCAAAATGCTAAGTGCGGGTTCATCTCGATTCATCAAAACAGATTGTCTACCTGCAGCGAGTAGTTGAGCCAGACGACGGTCGTGACCTGAAGAATGCTCTCGTTCGCCAGGAGCGGCGTCTCAATCTCGATATGCAGCGAATCCACCAGGCCATCGCGGTTTACATCACGCTCATAAGACTGATCAAACACACGCAGAGTCACGTCAATGTGATGCTAGCTAGTCCAATCGGCAGTAGTAGAGACCAATCAACACCTACGAACTTTGATGTGCGCGGCCCGAATGCTGGGCGCTAGGAGCCGTTGGATCCGCTCCGGTAGCGTGGTCTGGACAAGCGAAAGGTACTGCTGCGAGTCGCCCACCGTGCCCTCCAGTATATTCATCACTTGATATGTCAGCTTCACTCTCGGCTGCTCTCGATATGTGTTGGTCAGCTGCCAAAATTCTACAGGGAAATAAATCAGCTGTGTGGCTCTTCACTCGAGATCCATCCATCTCATTTGCGAGACTCTACCTCTTGATCCATGCGCCAGTAGCAGTGGCAGCAAAGCCACCAGCAACCACGTGAGCCACGAGAAAGCGTACGCGATGGAGCACGGTCCGCTGTAATAGCGTCGCTCCACAGCCGATCGGTAGCACAGCATCCTCATTCTGCAGTGTGGCTCTTGGCTCGCGCAACGTAGAACAAACGTCTTCCGTTGCGCAACTTAAGCTTGTGTCGGTTCACACATTTCATAACCCGCGTAAACAGACTTTATAATAAGTCACGAGCCAACGAGCTTGCGAAGAAGCGCTAGTTAGAGCCATGATCTGCGCGTCCGTGGGCGTGAACTCCAGTCTGCTGCTGGTTCCAGCACGTCTGCTCACGTTCGCGCTGCCTGCGGACGAAGAGAATAGGCCGCTGAGTACCGAGGTGACGCTGAGCAACCTGTCCGGTACCAAGCACACTGTGTTTAAGATCCGCACCACACAGCCGGATCTGTTCACGGTCAAGCCGGCGCAGGGCGTGATCGCGCCGCTGGGCAATGAGCAGATCACGGTCACAGTGCTCAAGGCGCTCCGTGCAAAGATCGAGACGCTGTCGCCCAAGGAGCTGCTGAAGAGGCCCATGAGCGAGAGGTTCCTCGTACAGAGCGTCGACCAGACGGACGACATGAACGCGCAACACTTTGATCCGAGCGATATGCGCGCGTTCTGGGCGCGCATCCCCAAGGAGTTGATCTCAAGTCACACGCTTCAGTGTCGGTTTGTCACTACGCCGGTCCAGTCTGCAGCGCCGTCCCCAGTGAGAGTCTCCCAGCTCCCCGAGCAGCTCGTGATCACGCCGCCTGCGCAACAGACAGTACTTCAGCCTTCTCAGCTGCAGCAACCAGAGGAGCCGCGCGTCTCGCGAGAGTCCACTGTGTTCCACACGACCCTCATGGAGCTGGAGGAGATGAAGGCCGAGTCTGTCGTCGGATCGGACCTCGACCGGTCACGAGCCAGCTCCATTTTCTCCATGATGTCCATGGTATGATTGTAAATGCAGTCTCAATACGGCGGCAGCTGATCTCTGTGTGTGTCTGTGGCTAGAATTCAAACAACGACGAGATCACTAAGAGCGTGCCGATGTTTTCCATTCTCCCAGCGGACGGCTCGCTGCTATTCCATGTGCCTGCAAACGGGGCCACTCTCCCGCCGCCTCTGCCTTCCTCCGCAGCCATCTACCTCGCGAATCCGTCGTTCTCGCATTGCTTGGCGTTCAAGATCAAGACGACCAACCGCTCCGCGTACGTGATCCAGCCCAGTCGCGGATTGATCTATTGCAACACTACGCAGCAGGTGCGCGTGATGCTCTACCACGACAGCGCAGCGCGAGCCGCACCGGGCGCCTCCACAGACGAGCGGATTCTCGTGGACTTGTGCCCCGTGGACGAGCCGGCCTATGGCCAGTGCATGGCGCTGCCGGATCCAGATAGCAAGCGTGACATGATTAATCGGTTGTGGAGTCGCGTGCCGGCGCGTAATCATGAGAAAGCATTACTGCACTGCAAACGCATGGTTGTAGCAGCAGATGCAGCAGCTGCAACAACCCCGAGACAATTGCCGCCCCCCTCAAGCTCGTACTGAATGCCGCCGCATTCAATAAGCCATGTCCTTAGAACTCTGTGCCAAATTACTTTCTAGTAGAACCTGAATGCTCATATCGTTATCGCAAACGCACACGCACTGTTATAAATTGTTACTGCTTCCTAGGAGATCAGTGAATGTATGGGGGGAATGCATGGAATCGGGGGTCTCTATCTAGTTACTTCTTCTCGAGCATCGTGCGCAGGTTGGACAGGATCTTGACCGTAGCCGACGTGCCAAGCATGTTGATGACTGAAGCCGGGATATAGCCCGACAGGTCGGCGTGCGCCACCAGTGTGACTTCGCAAAACACGCGGCCGTCCACAGTGCGGTGCTCGTGAATAATGTACCCCGAAATGAGCGTCTTGCCGCGAACAACGCCCTCTGCGGGCTTGGCTGAAGCGAGCGGGATAGAGCGACTTGCAATGATGATCTTGTCCTCACCCACCGAAGTGGAGGTAGTGACGACTACGAAGTCACGTGGCGCGACTAGGAGCACGCCTTTGCTCACAATGTGACGCAGTGTCAGGTGGCCATCGTGGCCCTCAATCGTCTTGAGCACACGCGCAGATTCGGTCATGTCATCCAGCTTGGTAATGAGCGAGATGTCCAGCAGTGCAGCCTGCACCTTGGCCTTGTCCGTGCGGATGCGCAGCGTGACGCGAAACGGACTCCAGGAATTGCCGTCGACCTCGCCGCGCCAGACTCGCACATCCGGCTGGTTGTCCACAAGTTCCCAGCGCGAGACCTTGTCCGCGCCCGTGTGTCGGTCCAGCAAAATCTGCACGCTCTGCTTTCCAAAGGCCGCGAAGTCCACGTCGTCCGCAGACGCGAAGTGGGGCTCCTCGGGCGTCTCGGGCGTGGTGGTACCAAAAAAGAAGTTCATGGTGGAGCTAGGGCTAGCGGATGCACAGACGAGAGATGAGAGACCGACTGCTGCGTGCCGCGAGGAGATCTGGGAATGACAATGTGGCACAGCTTTCGAGCTCCCCCCCAAACCTTTGAAAACTAATGATGACGCTCAGCTCTGATGACGGAGAGACAGTGAGCAGACATGTAGGTGCATTGAAAGGGTATGTGATATGAAAGGTTACACGAATCTGACTGTAGTTTCATTTCTCTGCCGTAAGCATTCGGTTCACTTTCAGCCAATCAGAGCACACCTGTCAAGCAAGCGCGGTGTCGTACCGGTTTCTTGATCATGTGGTACAGTTTGATTTGACGTGGTGCACATTAATCTGGTATCTCAGGGTGGTCATAAGGAGGGATCACGGTAATGTAATGTATTCTCGCCTCAAGCGTCAAACGGGAACCGCCACAGGATGGACGATTGCGGGAGAGAACACCTGGCCGATCCAAGCGCATCCTTGTTGGTTTCTCTTTCAGGGTCCAAAAGTTACAAATCGCGCAGTCTGTTTTCAGAAGCCCTTATACTAGCACCAACTCTTTTAACACACTGCCCCAATCGCCACCCAGCTCAGCTCCATTCTCCACCATGGAGATCGCAAATGCATTTGATCATGATTGTGGTCGATCACTGTATGGCTGTTTACGCCCCTCGGGCCACAGTGGTACGACAGTCCATCGTGCATCGTGAGATCGTTCGTCCAACTTTGATTTCGCTCGAATGGATGGCATCCCCACAAGTCGGAAGTGCGGGCTTTTCGTTGGCGACCCGTAAATTCGCCCGCTGCGGGCGGGTCCTCCCGCCTCTGCTGAACTCAATGACAGCCAATTCGCACGTTGCGACGCGCAATCCCTTGGTTTTATGGTTTTATGTGAACCAGCAGCTGAGAACCTGACCCGGTTACGTTCGATTTTGACTTGCGAAATGTATGCGACCGTAACCCGTGCACCTGCTCTCTTTAGAAAAAGAACAAAGCCAGCGACCGTCATCTCGAGTCGGCAGAGAGCCCAGGAGCTCTGCTCGGGCGCGCAATCAGTCGCGAACGTTCCCGCAAGGCCGTTGACCGATCCCTCCGTTTCATCCATCAGCCACTGTACCCTCCGCTCGCTTCCACGCGGCTGATTATGATGCCCCAACTGTCTGTCCCGCAATACCGCCGTCGGCAGTCGCTTAATGAGATCGGCATGCGTGCGCGAGGCAAGACCAAGACGCGTGCACATGAGCGTCACTCGACTATTGGTGGTGGTGGTTTGGAACTGTCGCTGCTACAGCATCTGCATGTAGAGTTCGTCAAGGCCGTCGTGCCCGGCAACAAGCTCTCGCAGCCGCGCTACATTATGCGGATCACCAACCAGGCGTTGCAGCAGTCTTGGGAAATGGGCCGCACATTCACCGAATTCCACGAGCTCAAGGAGGCTATTGTGCAGGTCTTGGACCACGGCCACTTCTGCACATCCAACTGCCCATGGCTGTACATGTTCGTGGCGCACCAGTTCCCGCGCCGCCACCTCTTCCGATCGCGAAGCTCGAGCGTCATCACCACGCGGCTCACGGAGCTCGATACGTTCCTCAACTCGGTGCTGCACCTGTTTAAAGACAATCGCAGCCTGGACTGCGTGGTATCGGCCGAGCGGCTGCCACGTATTCTGTACGACTTCCTGTACGAAGGCATGGTCTTTGACCGCTCGGATTTCAACAACACAATTCTCGAAGACCGCGTTTCGCTGGTTGGCAACCAGCCAGACGGTGCGAGCAACCACAGCAGCAACGAGGAGTGCTGCTCGATCTGTACCAAGCCACTCGTAATGCCGTGCAAACGAGTCAAGCTGGAGCACAGTGAGTCGACGTCGAGCCTCGACACCACGAGTACGGCTTCGACCGACAGCAGCAACAACACCGCTAGTAACAGCTACACTGGGTCGTTCTGCTCGTCGCTCACAACGCTGGATTGTGGCCACCGCTTCCACGACGAGTGCATCTTGGCCAAACTCAACGAGGTGCTCGAGTGCCCGCTCTGCAGCCGAGATGAACAGCCAACGCCTACGAGCCCTTGACGCTTCTTCGTATTCTTCCATGAGTCCCATCGACCGATCGACCCATCCACCCATCTTCCTACAGTGTACAGAAAGCGTGGTGTTTCAGAATCCAAACACCTGGATCTAGTTTTTTTGGATCTAATTTATAAAACTGGATTTTTCCTCTATATACGTTTGTGTGTGGGCCAAATAACATAAAGGAGTACCCAGACCTAACTTTGGAACGCAATGTGGAGCGACCTACAATATCGTTATAGCGCTTTCGTTCAACTTAGCTTCAGCAGCGAACTGTGCGCGAACGAGGGCGGGTTCCATGGATGACCACGATCCGTTCTTTGACGATGCGGTGCGTGAGCATGAGGGCTCTGAGTCTCTAGCTTACCAGCTCATATTAAAGACCTCTCTTTGTTCTACAGGATGATGGGGACTTTGACGATCTCTACGTCCGGCCGACGAAGCAAACGTCCACGATCATGAGCTCCACAGTCGACAGAGCGAAAGAGAAACAGGTAGTGCGGGTCAAGCCTCGGACTCCAGTAGCCGCCCCAGTAACGCACGAGATCGCACCGCAACGGATCAGCTCGTCCCAGCAAAGTCAAGAGCTGTCCGAGATGCAATGGGAAGACGATGCGACCGTCTCGAACTGCTTCCTGTGTTCGGCGCATTTCTCGCTCGTCAGGCGTAAACATCACTGTCGGTAGGTTCGCATCTCCTTCATGGGCTCTACACTGTTACTAATGTCCACGCTTTTCAGGTTGTGCGGTCGTGTGATGTGCTCCGATTGCTCTCACTTCGTGCGCCTGGCGGCGTCCACTTCGTCAAAGAAGCTGCGCGTCTGTACGTCTTGTCACCTTGGACAGCAGCACGAACATTATGGCTCTGGCTCTGCGATGGCAACGCCCTCAGCCTCGAGCCACCAGTTCGATCGCCACACAGAGTTCCGAGTGAGCAGGAAGCAGGAATATGCTCCTTCGACTGCTGCTGCAGGCTCTAGTGGCATTCCCCTCAGCGCTTTGTTCAATACCACAGACGATACATGGTTCACAGATCCGGAGCCAGAGGTGAAGGATTCAAGACTTGCAAAATCTAAGAACGCGGATGACCCGCCATCACGTGTGGCTACGTGGACTGACGCACATTCAGCCGGTCGACGAAGTGTGAGCGATGATACTTCGCGCTACCACTCGCAGCAAAGCACGACACGGCAATCTCAAGCAGCAGCAGCCGCCAATACGTCCAGGGCTAACGTTGCCATGGAATCAGATAGCGACGACGCCAAGTACAACGAGAAAAAGCACTTTAAAAGTCTGTTCCACAGCAAAGCCAAGACTGACAAGAAACAGCGTAAAGAAGAGGAGCGAAAGAAATCAAGCGATGGAGAAAAGCAGAAGCAATCAGCGGCAGTCACATATGCTGCTTCTGGAACAAATGGTGTCGCTTTCCCGGCTGCACCGATACAGCCAAGTTTTTATGAAGCAGATGTGGACGCTCTTGTGGTGGACGATTCCCCAGGATATTATGATGCTATTCAAGGAAATCAGTCCTCTAGGCAAAGCAAGTGGCAACAAGATCCAGTGATAGTAGACCACAGATCAACTGCGTTGATGCCGAGCGCTATCGCACCCCGCGAATTCTCGTCCGGTGAATCCTATAGTATCGTGGAACGCCCAGCCGACGAAGGACCTTTGCCTGCACAGCCAGAATCCACACAGAGAACGTCACCAGCGAACGCACCGAAAACTCAAGAAAGCAATGTTAATGGCGGAATTGCTGGAGCTCTAAAGCGATTCCTCGGATTCTCGAAGTCAAAGGCTGCAGCTGCGCCACCGCCGTCAGCGCCAAAACAATCACCACCACAATCGTTGCCCGAAGTAACACTCGCTCAGAAATCATCAGAATCGTCAGCGAAAGCCACCACGACAAACATTTCACGCATAGGAAGTAACCGTGAATTGAAGTCAGATCCGTCATTGCAACGAAATCAAAGCTGGAATCGCTATACGATGGTTGATGATGCCGGGTCATCTAGAAGATTTGCGTCTCAAGACAGTATTCACCCTCTGGGCTCTACCGTCGTTGGACAATCTGACGCAACGACGCTGAACTGGAATCACGAAGATACCCAACAGCCTACTTTTGCAACTCCAACAATAGCAACAGCTACTGTAAGCAGTACTAGTCGAGAACGATCGCGTACCAAGTCCCGCTCCAAGAAGTTAAAACGCCGTGATACGTTTGACGATTTGTTTGAGTCTCCAAAGGCAGTTACACGCAACAATCGAGAACCAGCTGCCTCCTGGGGAACAGTTCCAAGTGCTCAAGCATTGGCGTCTGTTTCCGGATCAGTTGGCGTGAGTCGCTTTGATCAGAAACGCCAAGAGGATGAATATCGAGATGATAACTCATTTGACCCTTTGAGATCGATGACATCACCTAGAAATGGAACGTCTTCATATTATGCTGGTTCGGGAGCAGAACCAAGCTTGTCCAAGGCATCTGCATCATCTTGGGGAAGTGTATACTCCACTCCTGGGGCAGGTACGGCAACGTATGCTGTTCCAGTATCATTACAACGTCATACCAGAGACCCGCGCATTGATCAGTCAATGGATCGAGCGCCAGACACGGAATATGTGCCAGAAGAAAGTGCACCTCGCTCGAATATCATGGACGAGTTTGCTGGTGGACGTACTACAAAAGCCACGAAATCAGCCGATTCGGTTGATGATATTTTTGCTCAGTTCGAGCGACCAAGTGACTATGTTTTTGACGAACGCACAGGTGGATACGTCCAAGTACGAGATATCTCGAAGAGCAAGCGACCGTCGACAGCTGCAAGGAAACCACAAAGTGATCATCGTGCTCAGCCGGCACCAGTTGAGCAAGCATACGAGCCAGTATACGCAACGTATGATCAAGCCGTGGACAAAAACAGAATGTCATCTGTAGAGGCAGGCGATTCTGAGGATGACACCATTGTCGACAAGATTTCATCCTTAGAAGGAGAATTGGCAGCACTTAAACAGCTCATCCGAAAGCGAAACGGCCACGGTCGTTCCAGCACAGAATCGAAGCCCAAAATCAAAGAAATATCAAGAATGGAAGTAAAGCCACCACGCAAGGAAAGTATTTTTGATCATGATAGCAGTGATGAGGAAGATAAACCAAAACTATCGAAAACAAGCAGCTCGAAGATTGGCACTTCGACACGTCGGACGAAGGGTACGCAGAAAAAACGCCGTGACTCGTTTGCCGACTTGTTTGAGGATGACACTCCTGCAGATAAGAAAAATATTGTCGGCGGAAAGAGCTACGAAGCACTATTTCAAACTGGAGCAAAAGATGAGGATGAAGACGAAGAAGAGGACCTTATGCACAAGAAGCAAAAGCCACAACGACAAAAATCGCGAGAATATGAACAGCCTGCTGTGTTACGAAATGACTTACAGGATGAGGATGAAGACGATTTTGTTTCGTTGAAAAATCGCTCCACTTCCTCATTTCGTCGGGCACAAAGCAGTGCAAAACGGTCATCTACAACAGCAGCTGTGCTAGATCCACGGGAAGCAAATGACGATAAAGCCAGCGGGTATTTAGAGGCGACTAGAGTCCACAAGCCGTCATCTACAGCTCTGAGCGAGGATGGTGATACAACTACAGCAAGCAAAATGGTATCTGCAATCGAAAAATCTACCAGCACCAAGTCGAAAGTTAAGACGAACAAAAATGACGATCACATTGACGCCCTATTCGACGATTCAAACGATCGTGATGTTACGGCATTTTTCAGAGATGAGAAAGAGCAAGATCAGCCGCAAAGTGACGACAAGCAAGAGAAAGTGAGACACAAGAAGCGGTCGGGGTCTCGCAAAAGCAGATCCAGAAATGCTTCTTTGCACAGTAACACTGTGGACCCGTTCGCTGTGGTTGAGAAGGAGGACAGTCTGTTTACGTCATTAGACCTGGCTCCTCTTGCCCCTGCAGTGGTTGCAGCGATTCCGTTCAAGGTTGAACCTAGTGCAGATCCTGATGAAGAGTTTTCAGTTAACTGGAAGAAGATCAAGTCAACCCGAGCGAAGCACACAAAGCGGAATTCCTCCATACATGATGGCATATTACCATCTGGTACCTCACTCGAAGAAGATATTGTCCAAGCAACGATTTTTGACTCTGCTAAATTGTTGCAAACTGAAGAGATGATGAATACGACAACACTCGATATTGAATCGTCGGTGGGAGATATCAGTCAACGAGAAGAATCCACTTTTTCCTCAAGTAATAGCATCGAAACTGGATCGGAAGATGTTGCAAGTGGTGTAACTCCCCTTACCGACGAGCTTACAACTACAACTCACGAGGTACATTTCGCTACAGTGGAAGAAGTTCTTCATTTAGAGACCGAATCAAAATCTTCGTTGGCAGCTTCACTTAGTGATGAAACCCCACTACCTCCATTGTCGACTTCAAGAAAAAACACGCTCCATATCGATGAAGATCCTACGCTTGCGATTCTTGATTCCTCGAAGGATCTGAATCTAGTGTCTTCATTTGGTGTCGGTCTAGATGTCCATGGTGAAAACGAAAGCGATGGCGAGCACGTCCATCATGACGAGGAGCCATCCGAAGACGCTATCAGCTTTGAAATCAAGCCAAAGAGGCGATCAAGCCCAAGTCCTACCCAGCCAGTATTTGAGCCAGTACGAACACCTGCACCTGTGGAAAATGATAATGACGAGCAGGTAGTCATGTTTGGAAAATACGCCACCCAGAAACTTGATCGCACAGGATCAAACTCAACGCTGCTGGCAGATCGTGAAACTCCGTCTACTCCTCAATTGGACATAAAGGTTGACATTACTACTGCCCCAGAATCATCGCTTGACAAGGTAGAAGAGTCGGAATTTAATGCTGACTGGCAGCAAATGCAGGAAGAAGCCAAAGCGCGTAAGAAGAAGCTTCAGATGAAGCAGCGTCAAGCACAGCGCGAAAAATTAAGCTCCGCCAAGAAGAAAAAAGACAAGGATGGCGATCAGAGGCTGCTGACGGCTTCATCTTCATCAGCGAACTTGCTTGACGATGATGCTGGCAAGAGCCGCAAGAAGAAAGACAAAAAGTCCAAGCACAAAAGCCACCGAAAACTAGCTGTGGAAAATGGAGTTGATGCACCTGCAACAGCGTCTCGCAGCCTCACAGAGTTGTAAGAACGAGACGAGAATGTTCAAAACCAAGCGACAATATATTTATACCACCACAACTCTGTGACCTGTTTGATCAATCTTTTTTGTGTGGCATGAGCAAAATAAATAGAGAGCAGCACGTTTTACTATGTGCAGGCTGAGCTTACGAATACTTGGTGCGTTTGAGCTGTTTCTGATGAAGCGAAAGAAGCCACAGTTTATGCACCTTCGGGATCAAATCCACGACTGCCACTCGATCCGCTGGATTTGCCGCCCAGCCCATGGTCAGAATGTCAGCGCAGCCACGCGGAATGCTAGGCAGCAATGGAGGTCGTTCGCCATTTGTCACGCACGTATATACTTCCAGATGCGTCTTGCCTTCCCATGGGTTGCGACTGGGTACCATGATCTGCCATAGCGTGATCATGAGACTATATACGTCAACAGCAGTGCCATAGCGAGCCGTCTTTCCTCCGAGAATCATCTCTGGTGCCATGAAGTCCACAGTACCGGCGATCGTCATGGTGCCATCGGATCTCGGGCGAAGAAGATTGGCTTCACCGAAGTCAGCCAGCTTGAGCACATAGTCTTGGCCGAGCAGAAAGTTGTCAGTCTTAATATCACGATGAAGCAGCGGCGGAGAGAAGCTGTGTAGATAGGCGACTGCACGGCAGGCGTCCAGCCAGGCCTTGAGCTTCGTGGACAGCTCCCATCGGCCCTTCGGGTTTGAGTTGCTGTTCTGAAGCGCAACGTCCAAACCGCCGTATTCACAGAACTCGAAGACCAGCGAGATCGACGGAGGAACGACACACAATCCGTAGAAACGCACGATATTGGGATGCGAAAGCTGCACGTTGAGTGCCGTTTCACGAGAGAACCGAGCGACTTCCTCATTGGTAACCTGCACACTCGTGTAAATCTTGACAGCCACGGCCATTTCGCCTCGCATGATGCCGCGCATGACGATCGAAGTAGCTCCCTGCGCAATGATGCAGTCCAGGGACAGCGCGGAGAAGTCGACGACGTTTTTGCGATGCTCTTCGATCATGCGGTGCACGTCATACACTGACGTTCGGGTGGAGAAATTGGTGATCATGCCACGCTCCGAGAGCTGCTTCATGTATTGTCGAATGGGATTTCTGGAGCTCACAGTGCCCTTGTTGCCATCGTCAATGCCGAGCCAGTACCGCGTATCAGCTCGAAGCGCGAGTAAGATGGCCACGGTCACGAGCGCATGCGAGACGCCGACGATGCAGCGTCCGATCCACGGTGCGTTGCTGTGGTCCTTCTCATGGTCTAGCGCCATGAGCTCAACCACGACATCGAGCGCATCGCTGAAGACCGCGACGAGGAAGAAAAAGTCGAAGGTCGAGCGTGCGTGGAACACGAACTTGGCCCAGAAGTAAAAGCCCAGCAGCACGACATGCACAGAGATGTTGATACTGCCGATGGCCGTGAGTCCGTGCGTGTACAGCAGCATGAGGCAGAGCAGCATGACGCCGCACACACATCCCGAGTACACGATGGACCGCACAGCAGCCTCGATCGAGACGCTTCGCTGGACCATGAGCATCGGCAGCAGCTGCAGGATCCAGACGAACGGTAGTGTCGTCACTTCGCACGGATACTTGGCATTCTCTGGTGCTTGTACGTAGTTCAGTCCGTTGTGCGTGGGCGCGTAGCTCACAGCGTAGAGAACGATACCGATGAACGCCAGCAGCGCGATGGTGTACCAGATGACTTCATAACATGGCAGCATGAAGGCCGACGCTGTGACGAAGAGAACACGTGAGTAGGTCGCATGGAGACGCATAGAGACCAATAGTGTCACGTACTGAGGTTAGAAGTGGTGCTGGACGGCGCAGCACGGAGTACTCGCTTGCGGCTCTGGCTGCAGAGAATGCCGATCCAGAGCGAGACAACGAGCAGCACAGCATGATTGACCATGGGCAGCAGGACAGATGCGATAGACGCCGTCGTGGCGATCGTGGGCTCGGTGTCTTTTACGCGCACGACGCAGTGCGTGCGGTACGAGTAGCCGTCCGCACCACTGATGATGGCCGCGATCACAAAGGCCACGAGAATGCCGAGCAGCGACAGCACCAGCGTGAGCATGAGGAAGTACGAGTCCCAACTGTCCGTTCCGCGCGTCCAGAACGACACGATCCAGGCGCGAGGCGTCCACTTGCACGTGCACGAGCGGCGCTGGGCCGTCGTGCCGGTGGTCGATCCAGTGAACAGCCCGCTGTTCCGCAGACTCTCGGTCATGCTACGTGCTAGCGTGTCTCCATTAGCGGAGCCTGGATAGAAGCTCTCGGAGACCTCGGCGATGCTCTGGTCGAAGCCGAGCGATTGCTGACGCACCAGCATGTCTCGGCGCAGGCTGCCGGTGCCTGGAACGACCGACACGAACTCAGTAGGCGGGGCTTCGGCCGCGAGGTCGTCGATCACGATGGCGTCGTGCATCGACGGCATGATGTTCTGCGGGTTGGTGAACACGCTCGCGTTCACGGGGAAAAGTTCCTGCAGCGACATGGGCGGCTCGACGTCCAGGTCGCTGGACTCATGGCTCTCGTGGTGTCTGCCCAGCGCACCGAAGAGGAACCCCCGAGTAGGACCATCGCGCACGGACTTCTGGTTGGCGTTAAACTGGTGGTTCAAATGCTGCGAGGAAGCGGACGCCTGCGCAAAGACACTGCCGTCATGCGAGCGTTCCTCCCCGTGCTCCTCCAGGAAGCAGAAGCTCGTCTGCGGCGACGACACGCCGCTTGCTTCCTCTTCCTCCTTGGACATGGCCGCTGTTATGAGACCGATGGCCAAGTCGAGAAAGGGGACACTATTGGAGATGGGTCAAACGGTTCTGTCGAACTGGCGACTTCAGTCGACTACACTGTGAAGGCGCGTCTATGCACATCGACTAGCAAGCAAAACTGGAAAAGTCGCACGTCAAGCGAGGATGATAGCAAAACATAAGGTTTTTAAGGCGGCTCCAAACGAAACTTGCATACCAGCGAAAAGAGGGGTTCAATTCCGAAAAAAGAGGCCCCAAATTATGGTGAAACATTCGGCTTCACATACTTTACCCCATTTAGTGTTGTTCACACCACCATATACGTAAGAATACTGCTATTAGCGAATCCACAAAGAATTAGGATTGATAGTCAGCGGCATGCGTGGTGGGGAAACCTCCGCAAAAAGAGGTCTCGAAAATCAAGACGGCCTTACCCACCCGTCACCTTCAGTTCTCTCTTCCGACTCGATCGAGATGCTCACCTGGACGGCAGTCAAACAGCTCAATTCGGATGTTGCATTCGACGACTACCGCGATGAGGGGATATGCTGCGCGAGCATTTACTACACCAAGCCAATGCACACCTGCTCCGTCTGCTTTGGCGACCACGTTATGGTCGAACGCCGCCTTCGGCGCAAGTACGGAACGTGCCTGGAAAATGCCGACTGCCTTGTGCAATTGAAGGTGCGGCATTGCACCGCCCACGACAAGTGGAAGGTTCTTGTCAATGACGCTCCACATGCGCGAGGTGCATTGCCGTGCTTTGTCGTTCTGCCACCAAAGCTGGCAAAGGCGATGAAGGAGTTTGTGTTCGATCAAGATGAGCTTGAAAAATAAACCAACACATGAAGAAGCGACCAAACAATCCCAGCACCACTGAGGAGATGGCCAACTCCAGCATAGCTCCACAACTATCTCAAGAGGACGCGTAGGGACAAGGGCGCAAAAAATTCTATCATGTCGATCCGAGAGTTCGTACGGTTAAAGACAAAACTATCCGACTGACGCATATTTTGGGTGGGTTTGAAAGCCATACAATATTCAAGATGCCGAGAATCCGGTTTCGGACAGCGACGGGTATTGTGGGTCAAATTTTCTCATACAATTTACAAGTCAAATTATGCAACTGAAGCTTGGTCAAACCACGACAGACATCCCAATTTTGGCTTTCTTGCCTCATGGGCGTGAAACTTCATCGTTTTCGTTGTCTGGAAGGCCGGGTGTCGTACAGACTCATCACGTCTCTTTCCAACGCCTGTTTCGGCTTGGACAGCTTCGCTTGAGCTGCCCAGATCTTAGCATCCGCCTTCTTCTGCAATGCAATGAGCATATCAATGTGAGTTAGTAGTACGCCTCCTGAGTAACGCTCGTCCACGAACTGTCCGAGAGCTTTGGGCTTTGTGAATGGTGTTAGTGTCCTCCTTGTCGATGCATAGCCTACAGGCAGCGCGGCGACTGGAGAACCGGGCGGACAGCTGTAAGGCGATCACAAAGCGCAGCAATTTCAGAGATTCTTCGTTGGTGAGATTCTTGGGCTGTTTTTAACTCCACGGCCAGAGATTCGCTCTCTGTCTTGAGAGATTGCATCGTGGCAGATTGAGCAGTGTTTCGGCCGCTTGATTCGGATAAATGCCGCTGCAATTTCTTCTGAGCATCCTAAAGCAACGCATGAACCTTTTGGAGGGCCTGAAACGTTTTGAGCCGGGTGAGCAATGTCTCTTCAGCGACATTCAAGGAGTGCAACGCAGCATCGTGTTCAGCAGCAGCTGTCTGGTAACGACGCATAGTCACCCCAACCTCGTCTTCAATCTGGGTAGCATGACTCGCGGAACTCCAATGTTGACACTGTTCGTGAGATACACGAGCTGTGGCCCTGTTCGGCACACAACCTCTACCTCGCCTTTGCAGCGGCGGCGAAGGGTCTCTTGTACGACTCCTGCTTTTTCGGACGCGAGCTATAGGGACATGCCTTCGTTTACGAGCCTGATGCCGAGCAAATACGCTTCCTTGGTTGGTTTCTTGCGAGCCGCTCCCTTCTTCTTCGGTGAGTTGGGTTGGTTGACCATGGTGATTTTGGTCCATTTTCGACATGGCATTGCGAAGCCAAAAATCGGAATTCAGATGCGGAAGAGGGCTCAAAATGGCGGAAACCATGCCCGCTTTTGATTGGTGCGTTCAAATCAATCATTGCAGCCTTAATAAACATGTTACAATCAAGCCCGGGCGTTGCAATTTTCGTCGTGACTCGACGAACAACACCCGACTACACGGCGTGCTTTCGTAGCCTTGCGCGTATTATCGTGGACGAAAGTAGACACCCCCTACGCGTCAGTGCGGTAATGGGCGATACAGAAGATGCCCAGTTTTCGGCCACCAAAGCAACTCCGCACCTAGCGCCAGTGACCGTGCTCATGTGCTTTTTTCACGTGCTATACAATGTGCGACAAAAAACAAGCAACTAGGAGACATTTAGTCGCAGGACGGTCATGCAGTCAATCATGGACATGCACTTCTGCTCAATCGAGCAAGCGATCTTCAATTGCCGTGACCAAGAGCTAGCCATGTGGAAGTCCGTTCCGCTGCTCAAGAAGTTCACTGAGTACTTTGAGCCCTTGTGGTTGGAGGGAAGATATTAGCGCTGGCAGATCTACCACACGCCAGGCGGGTGTGTGACGACAAATAATCCATGTGAAGTCTACAACGCGGGCAACAAGCGCTTTATGCGGCGAAAGCGTTTTCACATGCGCCTTCTACTCACCAAGCTGTGTGAGTTGGTAGAGATCACAGCAGTTAGCAATCCTGTCAATGGCGACTACATACCGACCTCGAGCGCGGACATCAATGCAGCTGCTGATGTCATACTCGTACGGCAGCGTGTTGTCGTGGAGACTGTTAAAATTTTCTATCGGTATGCGTCCGCCATCCTCGTATTGAACGCGGCCCAGCAGCAAACACTGAAGCGAGAAGCCATGACGACGATGACGTGGAAGACGAAACTGTTGCCTTCCGAGCCACATTTGAGGCGGGAGAGACGACTACAGAATCGACAGAGGAAACAACTGCCGCTCAGGCTATTGATACGAGATCATATATTTGTGATGAAGACGAAATTGCTACGCAAGATCTCCAACTGCAAACATCAGCAGAAGTCGAGCCAGACAAGAATGCAAAAATTTAAGGAGCGGAGCTCTACGTACGAGCCATCAAATGGTTATTAACTCGTGCTCACCGCCTCGGAATGCCAGACGTCGGATGGGCCGTGGACATTGAGCGATCGGTATGTGAACGCAAGTACAACTGCAAGTTCAAAATGTGCGCGCACATTGTTGTGGCCAACATACAAGCATTGGGCTGCGAAAGAACCAAGTTTCTGAAGAATCGCAATCTAGGGAAGCGCGGGCGTTAAGCAAGCTCTACCCGTGGTCGTGGTCATGGTCGTAGTCGCGATCGCGGTCAAGGTCTCGGTCTTGGTCGAGGTGGTAGTCGAGAGTAGCATACTACTACCTGTTACGCAGAGAGTTTTTTACTCAGCCCCTTTCACGTACCATCCACCTATCCACAGACAGCAAAAAACACCCATTTTACCCCTTTTCGCCGAACAAACTCCTAACGCTCCCACAGACAAAGAAAGAACACCTATCGACCAGTAGCATCCAGCAGACCCATCCTCAGCTCTGAGAGTATCATCACTTTTTGTCATATGTAGCAAGGGTACCCCCTGTAAGATTCGACAAAAATCAGCTAAA
>JAADVW010000037.1:0-96086 GCA_023335875.1 Elongisporangium prolatum
CACGTGTCGCTCGATGATTGGATGAGATTTGGGACGCAGCCCAAATTTCAACCAATCAGGTCAGAGCTTTGTATTTGAAAGATAAATAAAAATCAGAGTTGAATTTACCCGCTTCCTCAGAGTCGCTTACGTGTAAGCGAGAAACGGCACACCTGGCCCGTTACACTGCGTACTCGGCCGCATCACCCCAGAAGTATAGCATCAGACCACAGGCAAAGAGCATGCCGTGCCATGTTCCGCACAGTCCAGTGCATGCGCTCTGCCTTGCACTTCGATGCTTGGTTCCTGGACTCGCTGATCTGGCGCGCCACTCCGGTCTTCTTGCAGAAAAGGTCCAGCGTCTTGTATTACCCGCCGCCGTCCGTGCGGAGCACGTAGACGCGGCAGCCGAACCTCTTCTCAAAGAAGACGAAGAAAGGCTTAGACTTTTGCGCGGCGACGTACTTGGTCTTGGCCAGAAACATGCGGCGGTAATTTGACTTTTGGTCGACGAAGTTCACAAGGTATCGATTGCCCAACCGGTCCGTCGGCGTCATCGAACCCTTCAGATCGCTGCAGATGACGCCGCCGATCCGGTCGATCGGGCTGTTCACCACCCCAGTGTCTTTCACCGACTGAGCATTCTTCGTCTGCTTTCCTTGCGCACAAGTAAGGCAGTTTGCTCGCTTAGTGTCAGTGAGCCGGATCCCGGAAGCTGGGTCCTTGGACATCCGTTCAATGGTTTCATACGCCAGATGGCCAAGCCGTACGTGGAACTGAGCCAGTGTTCCTTCTTGCGTCCGTCGCGGCCTCGACCGCGCCTTCATTCGTCAGGATAAAGGCGCGGTCGAGGCGGCGACGGGCGCCATCACACCATCAGCACGTCCTTTGGCTTTCCGCGTGCGCACTCGGGGTTCGTCAGACAACGAGTACGTTGTTGTCCATCAGAACGTCGAACGCAATCTCGCCAGTGCGGCGCTCGACCATGACGCGCTGCTCCTTCTGGTAGCCAAGCGCGAATCCTTTGCGCTCGCATTGCTCGCCGCAGGCGGCGACATGCAGCAGCACGCTTCCTTTCTTCGTGGCGAGCAGCGCGTTTCCGTCAGTAAGAACGCATTCGCTTGCGCAGTCAACAGGAACATCCAGTAAGTCAGCGCTTGAGACGAGATGGTGACTGGATCTGCTGTCCAAGATCCACAAATCTTGTGCAGCGCTGGTCTCCTGCACGGCCATCGTGAAATGCTTCTTCTTCGTCTTGGCCGCGGCCTTGGTGTCTTCGCTCTTGATTGATGTGCAATCAGCGCGATGGTGCCCCACCTCGCCGCAGTTAAAGCACGTTCTGGTCTCCACGCGCTTTGGTGTCTTCTCGCCAACTTAGGCGACGATGTCCATGCCAGCGATTTGTTGACGCGCGCGTCAACTTCAACAGACTGCGCAAAATGCGCCAGCTCTTCCGCTTGCCGCAGATAGTCGACCCGCGTGTGGTCGCACTTGGCCATCAACATCGCGCGCAGCTCCTCCGACGCGTACTGGACGATGTTGTGGAGCACGAGCGCATCAGCGCCACGACACGCGTCGCTCACAGCGACCAAGAACGCACAGGCCACGATCGGCTCGATCCTTGCGCATGATTAGCAGCTTCATCGACTGGCCGGCGTGATGGATGTTTTGAAGGTCCGGTGGAGCTGATTCAGCGCGCGTGCTCCACCGTCAGCAGCTCGGCCGACCAGGTATCGACCTGCTTGTCAAAATACCTCTGGGCCGTCCCGCCCAGGTAGTGCCCAAAGAAGTCCACCATGACCTCTTCCGTCCACGCGAAGTCGCTAGCCAGCTGGCCATGTTCACTTGGCGGCATGAAGCGCCGCGCCCAATCCTGGAAGCCCGTGCCGAGGCCCTTGTACAGCTCCTTGCCGTCGAAGACTGCGATCTGGGGCTTCCGGAGTTTCATGTCCGGGATCCCTGGCAGGTTTGCACGTGGCGCTTGGCCCAGGCAGTCTGGGTGGAGTGTCTCGGCCTCAGCCTGCTCTGGCGCATGGCGCACATTTTCATGCTGCCCGTGGAATTCATCTTGCCCCTGCGGTTGCCTTCGAATCGTTGAAGACACCAGCGGCGGAGATGTGTAAGGCGACGGCGGCGTCTCGGACCATGGCCAAGGACTGGCTGCCCAGCGTAATGAGGCGGTGCCCAAGGGTACCCACCATAACCAGCGTATCCTCTGGGCTCCGCCTGTAAGCTCCCGAAGTACGGCTGGGGTGGCGAGTCGTAGGCCGGGACGCGAGCTCGCCTCGGTGCTGGCGCTGGCCCTCGCAGACGAGCGGACGACCTATCGAACGTCTGGCTGATCAGCGAGCCAAAAAGGCCCGTGTCGATCGCGCCTTGGAGTCGGTTGTCTTCGTCTCGAAGTACCTGAGAGACTTCCAGTCTCTGCAGGCGGCCTTCCATGGCCTCCAGGACGCTCAACAGCCGAGCTTCCGTCGAGGATGCCTCCGTTGCTTCCGTTCCTGCCGCTGTTGTCACCGTGATCCTTACGCGATCGGCCGGTTGAAGGTCGACGCCTTCCTCTTGTCATAATCTGTAAGCAGAGGATAGGGAGGCGGTGGACTGGTGGAGAGAACGGAAGTGCATTCCTACTCATCTATCCTCACCTTTTCTGTCGTTCAGTTGTGCTGTGGTGTCGTGAGCGACAACGCTACACAAGGGACGTGGTCCACATCACGCCCGTGGCCACGTCAGCTTCAACATCAGATTGTCCGCATCGCAGTTGATAGTCGACGGTTTGTCTTCCTTTATCATCTTCTATAAGTGCCCGACTTTCTTGTGCTCATCGATATCCCGCTCCCGTCTCCGATCACCAACGACTTCATGCTGCTGGCAACTTCGCCAACAAGGAGAAAGAACACTTGTAGATTTATTTTCAACCAATCAGATCACACCACTTGAATTTATTTTTGGGGGAACTGACAAAAAATGACCGTTTTTTTTAAAAAACGGTTGTAGTTTCTTAAAAAACTATTTTTGAAACGGGGCCGTCAGGTCCCAATTGGACAATCATTCTTTTCCCACTTACGCACCCTTTACCTTCGGCTTTGACACACGATCCTTCGAACGCAACGTCTGAACTCAGTGCCACGCAAAGTGCGGTACTGTACTGTATGAAGACGAGAAATGGGCTGTCTCCAAAAACAGTTTCACTATGCACGTGCCTCCAGCCAATGAAATCACGAGGATGCTTGAGACAATCGTCCAGACCAGCGGAATGGTCAGTGTGCCAGCACTGGAATGCAATTTGGAGACTTCAGCCGAACATTTTATCACGATCCAAGAACCTGGTACAGTAAAGTGGCCGCGCGCTAAGCATAATATATATACATGCTGTACAAGCATATGCAGATTGTGTAGCGAGCTTCAAAGAGAATAACCTAAGTGGCCACTGCGACTGGCCAGTATGTCTGCAAGCAACCATCTGCCCTCAAAAACAAGCGATCAAACGAAAGAAGGATGAAAAGAAATGATAAATGTTGTATTACTGATTGAGTAAGAACCAAAAATCCCCACATCAACGTAGCGCGAGCACAGTTTCGATAAAAATCTATCCCATCGATAAGTGCAATATACAAATGAGTGTTTGCACTTGAAACCCATTTCGATATTTTCGAAGAACCAGCAAAGTGGAGCACCACAAGGCTGCCGACAATGATCAGGATACCGATGGAGAAAGACAAAACGAAGTACTGGCTCTTGGGGTCAAAGCGAGGCGCCAGGCAGGAGCTCCTTGATGGTGATGTACCTGTAGAGTACTTTGTTTTTCAGAACGTTCGTCCAATTACCGAAGTTGCTCAAATTCATAAAGTACAGTACCGGTATCAGTTGTTTAGAGAGTTTTTTCGCAAAAAGAATACCAACGATATTATAGTTGTGACGGCTTGAGCCAATTCATTCCCGCTTGGCAAAGTTAACCACGCAAAAGTGCACTTTTCTAATTTTTAATTTGTGTAAAACTGTACATGCGCTGCACGTAAACCAGAGTTTTGAGTGCAGTCGTGGCATCAGCAAAGACCACAATTTTTACTGGCGAGAAGACCCTACACTGCACAACTGACCACTGGTTCCGCTGGTGCTCAAGCCTGTTTGTCTCGGCAGAAAATGGCCGTGCTGGCCTCAACCCCAATTCATGCAATCATGATATTCGCCCTGCTCAATAGACAGGCGTCGCTTCCTGGGCACTCGCGCATAAATTGAGCGCGACTTTACCCAAACGTCGGAAGAAAAGATACGTTGCGCTGCCCACAAAAGCAGCAATCCGCCGAATTCCTGATCAGCCTGCCGTGTCCCATCATTCAGCATCTCATTCTGCAATTCACTGCTACCGAACCACCCAAGCCTCCTCCTCCAGCGGACCATGGTGCTTCTCGCAGTCTCTGCGCTTCTGGCGCTGAGCCGACTTGGTGGTTCCGCTGACGCTGTGACCAACCTCAAGACCGACTGGACGGCCTATGCCAGTCCACTCGTCATCCCCCAAGTGCTCGACTTGACCAAGGGCGGCAACATCGACATGCAGATTGGCCGCGCCAGCCACAACTGGACGTCCGATGGTAGCATCACGGGCGACATCTACGGCTACGCGCTTTTGAACTCCACGCCAACGTTTCCGGGCCCGACCATCAAGGTGGCCAAGGGCGTGCCCGTCACTGTCAATTGGCACAATACGCTTCAGGCCCCGCATCTTCTGGACGACTCGTTCGAGTCCACCTTAGCCATGGCTGAGTCGCACTGCTACCCGTACTGCGGTGTGCCCGTGGTGACCCACATCCACGGCCTGGAGAGCCCAGCCAAGTACGACGGTTTGCCCATGCGCACGATCTACGAGAACCAGAGCCAGTCATTCGTCTATCTGAATAACCAATCGGCTTCCACCAAGCTCTACCATGACCACGCCAATGGTCTCACACGCCTCAACACATGGGCTGGTCTCATGGGCGCATACATCGTGACGGACAAGGCGCTTGAAGCCTCGCTCAACGTCTCGATCGAGATCGATATCCCGCTTCTGTTCTCTGACCGCTTGATCAACAAGAACGGTGCGCTCATGTACTCGGACGACAACTGTATGGCTAGAACCACGGAGTGGGTGCCAGAGTCTTACGGGACGGTCAACCTGGTCAACGGAGTGGTCATGCCGTACGTGGAGATCCCGAACGCTCAAGTACGCCTCCGCTGGATCAGTGTTACAAACTCCCGCCACTACAACTTCAGCATCCCATTCGCTAGTCTCTGCAAGCAGATCGCGCGGGACTCGGGCTTTGTCCAGAACACCACGCAGGTGAGTGACTACATGACCATGTTTTCGTTCGAGCGTGTGGAGATGATATGCGACTTCTCCAATGCTCCCGACGGCAAGACGTACGACCTCATTGACATCCCCACGGTAGATCAGGACACACCGTACGATCCTCGCATCATGCAATTCCGCGTCAAATCGAGCCTGAAGACGTCGACGATGATTAAGAAGACCCTACCGTCCACGCTTGTCAAGTACAAGTCCCTCAAGGCGCTGTTCGAGCAGATGGGCGGCAAGGATCGTTTGATTCAGCTTGGAGAGCAAGAGTACTCGCTTAGCTGCCCGGCCTACTCGATGATCCGATACCGCAACCAGCAGATCAACATGACGACTTACAAGAACACGCTGGCCTGCACCAAGGGCAAGGTCGAGCGCTGGCACTTTCGCAATCCCACGGACGATCCGCATCCGTTCCACTGGCATCTAGTCAATGCCCAATGCGGTGAGACGGACGACACTGTTAACACGAACTACCTCAAGGACGTCGTCCCAATCCCCAAGGCTGGCACTCGTGCCTCTACGACCATCACGCAAGTTTGCTATGTGGCATGCACGCCGGACGATTTCCTGGTCGAAGGGTCAACGCGTGGTGCGTCTGAATACAATTTCGATACGACGGAGCCCTACGTTGCTCATTGCCACATCCTGGAGCATGAAGAGAACGCCATGATGAGTTATTTCAAGCTCACTGAAGTCGACGACGACGCCGCTAATGATGACGGCAGCTCTACTTCCTCCTCAACCAAGATCTCAAGCGTAGTTGTGTGGACGGCCATGGGCATGAGTGTGCTGGGAGGCTTCGCCACGACGGTCTCTGTACTAGTCATTTCTGTTGAGAGCCTCAAGTTCTTGAGCAACCCTCGATCACTCTCGATTGCCTTCGCTCTGTCCGCTGGTGTCATGCTCTACATTTCGTTTGCTGACATGTATACTGAGGCTGTGACGTTTTACCGCGCTGCGTTCACCACGGGCGGCACGGTCGACCCAGAGGCCTACGAGACTGGCGCTACCTCCGCAGGCAGCGGCACTTGCGATGATACCTGCGGCGGTAAGGCTTGGCTGGCTACCACGGGCGCGTTCTTCGGTGGCGTCGTGATCATTCTTCTTGTCGAGTATCTTGTTCACGTGGTGTTGGCTCCCAAGGGCGGTCACGGCCACTCACATGGCCACTCGCACGGCGAGGCCAACGACGCTGAAAAGGGAATGAATGAGTTCAACTCTCCGGTAACCAACTCACCTGTTCCTGCTGACTCGCTCGCCGCTCTTCAGACACCGAAGGACAACGAGAACGTAAACTTGCTCACAGAAGAAGAGGAAAAGACCAAAGAAGAGTACCGTCGCTCCGGTATCATGACTGGCGTCGCCATCGCCATCCACAATTTCCCAGAAGGCCTCGCGCTTTTCGTGTCGTCGCTTTCGGGTCTTCGTACGGGTATCGTGCTCTCCATCGGTATCATCATGCACAACCTGCCAGAAGGCGTGGCTGTGGCTGCACCCGTGTACTACGCCACGGGCAGCAAGCTTGAGGCGTTCAAGTGGACGGCCTTGAGTGGTATCGCACAGCCTTGCGGTGCTTTCATCGGTTGGGTTGCGGTGTCTGGTGGTATGAGTTTCGCCCTTGAAGCGACACTGTACGCCGTCGTGGCTGGCATGCTCGTGTGCATTACGGCCAAGGAGCTGTTGCCCGGAGCCTACCGCTTCGATCCGGAAGGCAAGTACTTCGTCCTGGCATTCTTCATCGGCGTGGCCATCATTGCCAGCAGTCTTGTGATGATCCACTTCGCTGGTTCCGGTTAACCGTGAGCTGCTTTTCACATGCATATCGGATGATAAATCACTTTCGGACTGAACGAGAGCTCCACATTTCCTCACAAACTAAAACTTCAATAAACTATACAAAATTTTGACTCTGACTCGCTTTCTGATTGAGTTTAAACTGCACTGCATTAGTTTCATTCATTCCAAAATCAATTTAAAAGCGACTGACTACCAGACGTTGAGTTTGTTTATAATGCATAAGGATTGCCCACAAACGCCACTGCAAGCGAATCACAAGTCAAATTTGGTGGTTACCTGGCTTAAGTAATGATGATAACAGCAATTTGACGCGATCGTTTCGTAACCCGCAATTTCGACTTGGCGCTTGAGTAGCATCGCACTATGAGATTAAACCGACGCTTGGTGGTGAGCGTGTGCCTTGGACCAGTCAACACACTGCCAACTCAGTCGTTTCTGAATGCCCGCCCACTGACCGTTGTGCTTAACTAGCCTATCGTGCAGTCGACCTCTGTGCATTCAAGCTCTTCCTTTCTCTCACTCAAGCTTCCATATCAGTCAGAGATCTCTCAACCTCGCGGCTCAACCAAACTTCGATGGGGCTCTTGAAGGCGTCGACGCTGCTGGCACTGAGCCAATTCTCGGCTTTGTCCAGAGCGAGCAATACATTCGCCACGAAGAACGACTGGGACGCGTTCAACAACGTACTGACCATCCCGGACGTCATTGACATGACTGGCGGTGGATTGTTGGAAATGCAGATCGGCAAGGCATCACACAACTGGACATCAAATGGCTCGATAGCTGGCTACGTGTACGGCTACGGCATGAAGAATGCGATACCTACGTTTCCAGGACCAACGATCTTGGTCGCTAAGGGCGTGCCGATCAATGTGACCTGGTACAACACGCTCTCAGCTCCGCATTTGCTGGACGATTCGGTGGAGCCGACGCTAATTCGGCAGGAATCGCACTGCTATCCGTACTGCGGGGTGCCTGTGGTCACGCATATCCACGGAGGAGAGAATCCGGCCAAGTACGATGGGCTTCCTGTCCGAACGATCTACGAGAACCAGAACCAGACATTCGTGTACCTGAACAACCAATCTGGCTCGACCAAGCTCTACCACGACCACGCCAACGGACTCACGCGGTTGAACACTTGGGCTGGGCTCATGGGCGCCTACATTATCAAAGACGCTACGCTCGAAGCCTCACTCAACGTAATCACCGAAACGGACATCCCGCTCTTATTCACAGACCGTCTCCTCAGCAAAACCGGTGAGATCAAGTACTCGGACGACGTGTGTCTCCCCTATGGGGAGTGGATCCCAGAGTCTGTGGGCACAGTAAATCTGGTTAATGGCGTCGTTATGCCGTACGTAGAGATCCCGCCAGCCCAGGTGCGACTACGTTGGGCCAACGTCGCGAACGCTCGTCGCTACAACTTCAGCATCCCATTCGCTAGTCTGTGCAAACAAATTGCACACGACTCGGGCTTCATGGAGAATACCACGACTGTGAGTTCGCACATGTTGATGTTCCCTTTTGAGCGCGTGGAGATGATCTGTGACTTCACTGGCATTGCCAATGGTACGAAGTACGACTTGATCGACGTTCCGCCAGTCGAGTACGAGAATTACGAGCCACGTGTGATGCAATTCCGCATCAATTCGAGTCTCAAGACGTTGACCATGACGCAGAAGACCATTCCGACCACTTTGGTCAAGTATAAATCGCTCAAAGCGCTTTTCGAGTCCACAGGCGGCAAGGACCGCCTCATTCTTCTTGGCGAGCAGGAGTATGATGTGGGATGCCCTGTGACGTCCATGATAAAGTACCGCGATACGCAGATCAACACGTCGACCTTTGGCAATGCGCTGGCCTGCTCCAAGGGCAAGGTTGAGCGCTGGCACTTCCGCAACCCCACGGACGACCCGCATCCGTTCCACTGGCATCTGGTCAACGCACAATGTGGGGAGACGGAAGAGACAATTGAGACCAACTATCTCAAGGACGTCGTGCCCATTCCAAATGCTGGTGCCAGCCGAGCTCCCACCACCATCACGCAGGTGTGCTACGTGGCCTGCACGCCGGACGAGTTCCTGGTCGAAGGCGCCTCGCGGGGCGCGACTGAGTATAACTTCAACACGTCGGAGCCATACTTGGCCCATTGCCATGTGCTGGAGCACGAAGAGAACGCCATGATGAGTTGGTTCCAGCTCACGGATGAAGATGATGACGCTCCGAGCGACGACGGCACCTTGACCACCACCACCAACAACAAAGTGACGACCACGATCATCCTCTCGGCCATGGGCATGAGCATTCTCGGTGGTTTGGCCACCACGGTCTCAGTTCTCGTGATCTCTGTCGAGCGTCTCAAGTTTCTGGCCGATGCTCGTTCGCTGTCCGTCGCGTTCTCGCTCTCTGCCGGAGTCATGGTCTTCATCGCGTTCGCCGATCTGTACCCTGAAGCCATCAGCTTCTACCGCGCTGCGTTCACCACCGGTGGCGCTGCCGATCCGGAGGCCTACGAGACTGGCACCACCGTGGCCAATGCTGGCATGTGTGATAAGACTTGCGGAGGCCAGGCCTGGCTGGCGACCATGGGTGCGTTCTTTGGTGGCGTCATCATCATTCTCATCGTGGAGTACCTTTCGCACCAGGTCTTCCGAGGTAAAGGCGGCCATGGCCACTCGCACGGCTGTCACGGCCATTCCCACGGAGCAGCAGAGGACGCCAAGGACACTGCGTCCCGAGAGTCTTCAGACAACAAGGGCGACGTGGAGTCTGGCTTGGCCGTCGTGAACCCGACAGCCATCCAGGTGGAGGAAGCCGGCACTCCCAGCGGAGGTAAGGGCCTAGAGGAAGCCAAGGCGAACGAAGCTGCTATCCAGGCCGCAAAGAGAGAGGAGTCTCGTCGCTCTGGTATCATGACTGGCGTAGCCATCGCCATCCACAATTTCCCGGAAGGCCTCGCGCTTTTCGTGTCATCACTTGGAGGCCTCCGTTCTGGCATCGTGCTCTCCGTAGGCATCATCCTGCACAATCTGCCAGAAGGCGTGGCTGTGGCTGCGCCTGTGTACTACGCCACGGGCAGCAAGCTGGAGGCCTTCAAGTGGACGTTCATCAGTGGCGTTGCCCAGCCCGTCGGTGCCTTCATCGGTTGGGTGGCCGTCTCCGGCGGCATGAGCTATGCGCTGCAGGCCTCGCTGTACGCGAGCGTGGCCGGCATGCTCGCCTGCATCACGGCCAAGGAGCTACTGCCCGGCGCCTTCCGCTTCGACCCCAAGGCAACGTACTTCGTGCTATCCTTCTTCATCGGCGTGGCCATCATGGCCGGCAGTCTGGTGTTCATTCACTATGCGGGATCAGGGTAAGGAATCACCGACAGACAGGACGCACAAACAGTATTGTATCGCTAAAAATTGTACTTCGTATTGCAAAATGACCTCCTTCTCTTACCACCCGATAAGCACATGAGGATCGGCACATATATGCAGTTGTTTGGTAATGCTGCTGAATTTTGCTCATAAGGCATCGCGAGGTGGCGAATATGTCACACATATCGCGTCCAAACGTGACGATTAGTACAAACTCCCAATCTATCATGATAGCTTTACGACAAGACGCGTAGGCGCAGTTTGGTCCGCCGTCAACCGAACGTGATGAACCAACTCATTCACACACACACCTTTTCATCATACCTTTGAAGTTGATGAGTTCGGTGCCCTTTCAGCGAAAACAACAACGATGGCGTATCCCAACGCACTGTGCGCCTTCGAAACTGCAATGTAAAACACATCTCTGGAAGATCCGACCTCTGGCGTCACAGCCCGGCGCTCTCTGTGGCCATTAGGAAACGAACCGTGCGTCGGGCATTCCCGTAATGTGAGAGCAATTTGCTTTGGGATGAAAGCCCGTCGCTTCCCAGGGAGCCGGCAACTTGGCGACTGCTCCGAATAAAGAATGAATGAGCGCATCGAGCCACGAAGCAAACGTGAACATTCTTTCGGATCCATACCTTGGACTTTGCACCAGCCAGGTCATCAACAATAGAATGAGCAGCTGCCCTGGAGGTAGCGGGCACGTTTCTCAATTCCCAGATGTTTTTGGAGTGCCTTCGCTTGTCCAACTCTTATTTTAGCCGCCCTCAAATACCACAATATTCTCAGATAAAACCACAATTGCAACTTGAAAATAGTATGCCTTTGTTTTTGTCTCTTTTGCCCAGGTGATTCCACATCCACACGTTCCGGGAGCAGTTCCGTACGGTTCTGTGCCACGGACTGCGCAGTGGTTAGGGCAACCAGGACCTTCAGAGGAAGCAGCTGGGATAGAAGGAGGTGTTATTTTGACGACCTGTGGCTAGGGAACGCGACTAGGGCTCAGTCTTTTGATGAGGCTTCTATATTGAGGCACGCACAAAGCACACGCAAGGAACAGGGAGCGCCGCCATTTCCCGAAAGCGTTCACAAGCCAAAGAGCCCAGAGCAGCACTCGCCACAATGGCCGACCGCACGCCGGATGCCAAGGACAAGGCGGACGCCAGTCCCAAGAAATCCCCACGCAGCAGCAGTGGCACGGACGACTCCGCCAAGCCGGTATTCCGCACGTTCGGCCTCGACGACGCTCCGGATCACCTCGAGTACCGATCCATGGCAAAGACCATTTCAGGCACTGCCCCACCGTCGCTCATGGGCGGCCGCAATATGATGATGCACGGCGCTGGTCCTTCGATACAGGGCCTTGCAGGCATCCCTGGTCCGCTAGCTTTTGCAAGCGGCAAAAAGAGCATGTTGGCCCCGCCGCCTTCGTTCTTGAAGAAGAGCGAGACCACCAGCGCCTCTACCACATTTGGCCCTCGTGTGGACCGCACCAAGTACGTTGGTGTGATCCCACGTGACCTGCCGCCGCTCCCATTCCGCCTGGAGCTGCACACGCACTTCCACGTCAAGCTGGAATCCATTCAGCGCGTGTGCAGTGTGGTCGGCCGCAAGCTGTGCGAGCTAGACACGGACTTCGTGTTCAAGGCCGACAAGTGCAAATGGAAGGTGGACTACCGTCACAACAACGGAGCACTCCGCGTGAACCTGAACATCCTGATCTTCAAGGACAACAAGGAATACGTCGTTGAGGTGCAGCGTCGCACTGGTGACATTACTGCCCTCATGCATCTTTACGGCGAGCTTAAGACCTTCTTCAAGCGTAACCAGCTCCTGTGTGACAAGATGACGTCGAGTGCGACTGGTGCCAAGCGCTCGTCGCCCACCTCTATGCCCAGGATCGCGTCTCTGAGTCTGGACAACATCCGCGACGCTGTGTCTTCTGTCAAGGGTCTGATCGAGAGCAAGTACGTGGACACCCAGATGCAGGGCGTGCTCGGCGCCATCTCGCTGTCCACCAACGAAGAGACCCGATCTGGCATGGCGACTCTAGTGCCGCAGCTCGTGACGCTGGGCCAGTCCAAGAACACCGACCTGGCTCGGTTAGTTGGCGTGGCGCTGTCGCGCCTGTGTGACCATCCCGAGTGCCGACAGGCCTTTGTGCAGTCGGAAGGATGGCAGTTTATCGTGCAATGCGCCGCTGGCGGCGAAGACGTGAACCCGGAAGTGCAACGGGAGAGCCTCCATGTGGTAGAGTGCTTGTGTCCGTTGTACCACGACGAGTTAGCGAACGCCCAGGGCGCCGACAAGGTTCTGCAGCTGATCGAAGGCTGGCAGACGATTGAGGATCCTCGCCTCAAGATCCATGCGTGCAATGCGGAGCGGGCGCTCAAGGAGGCCGGTGTGCTCGCCTAAGTTAAGCACCTCTCTCCATTAGGCAAGCGCCTTCTACCCAATCGCTCCTTTTCATATCTTGTAACATAATGTCTTTAGTTTAACGAGCCAGACATGACTTGCCCAATTGGTTTTACGTATCGTTCTGCACGAGCGGATGGTGAAAAGATGCGGTGCAGGTGGTCAGCAAGAAAAAGTGGGACGAAACGAGACTCACGCTCCGCATATTCCGACCTGAAAAAAAAACCTACCAGTTCCGGATTTGCTTTATTCAGAAAAAAAGATAGTAATAAATGAAAACACGTCTGTGCTGAAAAAGCGCAATCTGGGGTACAGTCTTTATATGAAATATCAGAAGCCTTTAAAGATCGCGAGATGTTGAGATTCTTCAGCGCATATTCGTCACCGGTAGGAGAGTACCTATACGATCTCATTGGCTTCACTGGGTACATGCTTCTCGACGGACCATCCTCCCTCCAGCGTCTCGGTCATGGTAATCGAAGACGCATCGGGTGATTCGCTAGAGAGGAAGCTATCAGTCTCTGTGCGCTCATCTTCAGAGTCAACCAAATCTTCCTCAAGAACGTAACCAAGGATCTGTGTCTTGATAGATCTACACAAATCAAACAGATTATTGAAACACGTCTTCGGGTCAGCACAAGAGCATGAACGTGCAAATGTAATACTCACGACGGAAACCAAATGTTGACAGGAAGAATCCAATCAATAGAGAACTTCGAGTTCAAGCCGCCAAAAACTTCACGAATGCCAAGGTTGTCAGCGACTTCACCCTTGAAGCGATCAATCTGCGTTGCTCCCGTGGTGATGACGCTGTACTGATCGCACATCATGCACATGGTGAAGAGTCCAAACAGCACAGCTTCCAGGACCAGAAATACCACCCGAAGAGCTATCAAAGTTAGAAAACACAATATAATCTACAGAAAACAACATAGAAGTGTGCTCAAGCAAGATGACCCACCGCCGTTGCTTGGACAACTGCAAAAAAATGTACATGAGATCTGATGCACGAGTGAGATGCGATGGAATAAATAGAGAAACTTACTTTTCGTTCACACAACGTGCATACCGAAAGAACACGAGCACAAGCGCATAGGTCGACAGGATAAACACGTAGAAGATAAAAAGCAGAAAAAACTTGTGGTTGCCGAGTCCGACGCAGTTGTTCACCCATGGACAATGATGGTCCATCTTCAATACGCAGCGGTCGCAGATGGAACAATGGTGTGCTCTTCCAGGCTTAAATTGTCGGCAACGGCGGCACGTTCGATACTTTTGCTCCTCCAATCTGCATACGCACAACAAAGATGAGATTTTACGCACACCTATCGATTTTTGAGTACACTGAGCAAACCGAGTTATATCTGCCTTTGGGGCATGAACCAAAGCCACAGGGAGTGCACTTTCAGGTACGGCGCCTGGATCTGTCAACATGGCTGCGTTGGGAATCACCATATAGACCAAAAGAGTTAATTCAAAAAGGCTTCTGGCGTCATAAAGAAAAAGTAAGTTACCTTTCCCGTGCGATACGAGCGCCAAAAAGCATATCACAGTGAATAGAGCCATGTGAAACAGTCCCATGATAGAGAAACCCATCCACGGATAGATGATGACGCCCTAACGCGGTCGATTAGCGGGCAAAAGAACGACATGGAGAGAGAAGAACTTACCACGACCACGCACTCAGCGTAGAGTACGAGAAACCAGGACATGATAGCGCAGATGATACCGCACGGGTCCTTGTTGCACCACAGGCGCACGTGGAAGCCCGTGCCACACGCCGCCTCCCGCTTGCGCTTGTCCAGCGCGCTCATGTCTTCGTTTGCTTAGGAAACTCTTCCCCCAAATAAACACAAATGTACCATATTTACTGGTACATGTTGCAAATGTACCCTTTCGAATGGTACTTGAGAATAAAGGTGAGTGTAGGTCTTTTATCACGGGAGTGCTGGTCGCGCGTGTGTGTGTGTGGCAACTGGTCATTCAGCGATTGTGACCAGCAGAGCAGGATGCCCAAGCGCGCGGAGCCCAATGCGGAGAAGGCGTACGGCCGCATGGCACTGAGCGACCTCACGGAGGAGAGCACTAAGGATTGGGAGGTGCGCGCCGTCGCAGGCGAGACGCGACAGTTTGTGCGTCCGGCTGCGGACGTGTCGTCTTCAGAAGCCCCGGTGTTGGCACCACTGAAGATCCACGCGCCGTCGAAGGACACGCCTGTGGGGCTGCGTTGTGGCACGTGTGACGTCTCCGCCTTTGACTCTCTGGAGGACCAATACGCGCACTTTAAATCCGATTGGCACCTCGTGAACCTCAAGCGCAAGGCCAAAGGAGCGCCGATTCTCCCTCGCGAAGAAGCCGAGCAGTATCTGAAGAACCAGCAGGAGAAGAAGGCCGATGAGGACGATGACAACGCGTATGCGTCGTCTTCTTCCTCTGCTGCGTCCGATAGATCACGTGACGCAGAAGTGAGCACGACGCAGGAGCCAGTGGTCGAGTTCTCGGACAGCAAGAGTGTCTTTAAGGTAGGCTTTGAGCGGGTCCTCGGATGCAGACGCGTGCTGAATGCATGCTGATGTAGGTCTACAAGACGATCCTGGCGCAGTCCGATCAGGAAGATTTCAACCCATTCGTGTCGCTGGCCAAGCTGCGCTCGTCGACGTTCAGGTGGGCGATCCTGCTGCTGCGCAGTGGACGCTTCGCAGGCGCAGTCTTTGACAAGGAGAAGGCGGTCTGCCACAAGTCCTTCCAGCGATACACAACTCGTCGAAAGCAGGGCGGAAGTCAGTCAGCCCACGACGCGTCCGGCGGCAAAGCGAAGTCGGCTGGTGCGACACTGCGACGATACAACGAAGCGGCTCTGAAGCAGGATGTGGCCGATCTCATGGTGCAATGGAAGGACATGCTCAGCAGCGCCGAGTTGATTTTCATCTCCTGCGCCAAGACAGAGCGCGCAGTGTTCTTCTCATCAAAGCCTGCTGTGCTACAGTCAGGTAGGATCTCACTCTGCTCATCGCCTTTGAGGCTGAGTGTCTGACTGGTCGTGATGTTAGATGACGCACGAATCAAGCGAATTCCATTCGCCACGTTCCGGCCAACGTTCGATGAGGTATGTCGGGTCCAATCCGAGCTTAGCAGTGTCCGCTTCGGGCCTCTTATGGCAGCAGCAGCGTCCCCGAGCGACAATGCATCAAGCAAGACGCCAAAGCAGAAGAAGAAGCACCAGGGCTCTAGCGTCAAAGAGATTATAGCTGAGACACCACAAGAAGTCCAGGAACCGGAACCAGTCGTTCCTGAGATCATCCAGATCGTCACGAGTGGAAACCACACAGAACTCAGTGAGCTGCTCAAGCGAGCAGGTGGCGTCGACGTGAACGAAGTGGACTCGAAGTTTATGACGGCGCTACACCATGCAGCCTCAGCGGATGCCGCCGAGACAGTCTCGCTACTGTTGGAGAACGGAGCGAACCCGTCATTGTTGGACCTGCACACGCGGCCGCCGTACTTTTTGTGCTTGACCAAGGAAACGCGGAATACGTTCCGTCGCTTCATGGCTGAGCATCCAGACGCCTGGGATTACTCTGCGTCTCAGATTCCGAACGGCTTGACGACCGAGATGGAGCAGAAGAAGAAAGAGAAGGAGGCTGAGAAACGCCGACGCGCACGCGAGCGGAAGAAGCTGCAGAAGAAAGAGGCCGAGGAAGAGAAGCGGCTGGAGCAGGAGCGAGAAGCAGAGCGCGAACGACAGATCCTAGCAGGCATGTCCTGCGATTTCTGCGGCAAGTACACAGGCAAATCTCCCCTCATGCGGCTTGAGTACAAGTACTGCTCCAGCGATTGCGTGAATGACCATCGACGGAAGCTCATGAGCGAGGCCGCGCTTCGTCGCTTTGGCAGCTAAGAGTCTCTGCACACAGATCTTAGAGCAAGAAATATCATGCGGCAGATGATCTAAAAACTGACTGACTGCGTCTTTTCGTCGTTCGTGTCGCTTGGGGAGTTGAGCGTGGAGCTCAATAGCTAGCAGCCATGAATCAAGCCCCACTGGACGACGAGACCTTGCGACGGCTGTACGCCTGGATCGACGAGATCCCGCTCTCGCGGCCCAAGAAGAGCATTGCTCGCGACTTCAGCGATGGCATCCTCACGGCCGAGGTCATCGCGTTCTACTTCCCCAAGCTAGTGCAGATGCACAACTACAGCGCCGCCAACTCGGTCAAGCAGAAGCTGTACAACTGGAATGCACTCAATCGCAAAGTGCTGAGAAAGCTGCAGATATGTTTGTCCAAGGACGACATGGACGATCTGGTGCAGTGCCGCCCCGGAGCAGTGGAGAACCTCCTTGTAAAGCTGCAGCTTAAGGTGAAGATTCACATGGCTAACCATCAATGGCTCGATTCTCACGCGTCTTGACCTTGTTGTAGATAGCGAATTACCAGGAAAAGCGCCCGCCATCGACTCTTTACCGTCGAACACACAGCGATGAAGATGCGAGTCCGGTGTCGAGTCCTGTAGTGAGTTCTCCTGGCTCCACGTTCTCCGCTGGACGCAACCAGCAGTTGTCTCCGACCTTCGAAAAGGTGGCGGAGGTTCGAGAGCCGCTGGCGCACCACATGAAAGATCTGTCCATGCGAGAACCAGTGGACATGTACCCTGAGAACACGGCCAGTCCCCATGCTCAAAACGAAGGCTTCAGGTAGAAACCAAGCAACCGGATTGATTCGGCTCGGATCTGTGGTGTCTAACTCCTCCAATGGTTTGAAAGCTCTCCCAAGGCAGAGCTCACAGGACAGGATCACCAAGCAGAGCTCGTAGAGAAGGACAACACGATTCTGGAGCTGCGCGAGACAATTCAGGTGAGTCTATGCTCGTGAAGCAAACCAGACTGGTGGAAGAAACGCTCAGACTATTGTGGGTTGGAGGCAGATACTCGAGATGAAGGTGCAAAAGCTGGAGCAGTTAGTGCGCTTGAAGGACGGCAAGATCCAGACTCTGGTGGCCAAGATTCGTTCGCACAAACCATCAACATAACAAACCCAGTGCCTAGGATTACAGTACGATATAAAATCTATTACACATGGGGCTTATGGACAGACATCCTTGGTCTTCTTTATCCCCAGAAGCGCATTACGTCCTCCGGTGTCTCAGCCGGTTTGAGCAGCACAAGCGACAGGTCCTCGTCCGTGGTTCGGTAGCCGTAGACGGCTGGTGCTGGTCTGCTGCAGTGGCGACTGAAGAGCGATATCGTGTTGGAGCCGGTGTCGTGAATGACCACGAAGTCACCTCGAGAGATCGCTGGTAAGGGCACTGAGCGACCGATCATGTCCCCACCGAAGCACAGAGGCCCTGCGATGCTCTGCACCATCGTTTGAGCTGTCGAAGCTTGGCCAGCAGAGCTACAAACAAGATAGATTAGGGTCACACAAGTTCCAATCAGCCGATGCGAATGCAAAGAAAACCACTTACGTGTAGACAGAAAGGCGATGCGGGAAGAGTTCCGGGCGGTAGCACGTGCGCAGGAAGAGATCCGATCCGGCGTGAATGATCGCAGTCTGGCGCAGATCGCTGCCTGGAACCGGCTCATGTGTCTTGACGTATTCGACCTCACTGATGGTCCAGCCCGTCTTCGCACTCACACTGCGTCCGTATTCCGTCAAAATCGTTCGACCGCATCGCTCAAAGAGCTGGGGAGCACACTTCCGGAGCACTTCGACGTACTCAGCAAAGGAAGGAGCGACGTCGTCGCTGTCGTAATTGGAAGGAAGACCGCCACCGATGTTCAACACTTTGACTCGGCCGACACCGATAGCGTCATCGATCTCATTCGCCAGATCGCTTATAATCGCAGCACCGCTGGCTAGCATCTCCAGCGAGCAACCCTGGGAGCCGACGTGGCAGTGGAGACCAGTCATCCACGGATTCGCCTTGAAACACTCGATGATCAACGCGCGATTGGTCGCATTGAGCGGGATGCCGAACTTGGAATGCACAGTCGAGACGCTGAGGCATTCGTTGGTTCCGGCACCGAGCAGTGGGTTCACACGCAGGCCGATGCGAGGCAGTTGGCCCGCGAAGCGAGGAGTGCACTCTGGGAAGTTAGACTGGAACAGTTCTTCCGCGTATTCACGAATGATCTGCAGCTCGTCAAAGTTGTCGGCGTTCACCTCAACACCAGCATTGATGGCGAACGCAATATCCCGGCGGGTCTTGCACGGACTATCGAAAACGATCTTGTGCGGAGCGCAACCCAAGCGCAGCGCATGCTGTACCTCCACGATCGAAGCGCACTCGACTCCGACGTCGTTCTCAATTGCGCGCTTGATGAAGAACGAAAGCGGACATGACTTCATGGCAAATCGGTGCTCAAAGTGGGACGGGAACGAAGTGAGCAGAGCCTGGAAGGCCATGTCAATGGCGTCCAAGTCGTACACGAGCGCAAGCTTGTTCGAGTCGTCGTACTGAGGCTGCGCAGGTTGGTGCATCTCGGAGCCCAAGATACCGTCCTCGCACATCTTGCGCACAACGCGCGTGATCTGTGACTTTTTGACACCGAAGTCCCAGTCGCTGAGCGGCTTTGGCAGCTCCACGGCTGGAAGCACCATGCATTCCTCGATGTATTGGCGGTGGAGCATCTCCCAATGTTGCAGGATCAACTGGATCTTGCGCATGATCAGCTCGTCTTCCTCAACGAACTCGTCTATGACTGCGCGCACTCCGTCCTCCAGACCACGGTAGTGGATCGCATTGACCATATCCGCACCGAATGCAATGCGAAGCACTGCACCACCGTTCTTGCCAAGCTGAACGGGCTGGCCGAGCAGACACCGCTTCTGAGCGATGTCGTCGTCCGGCAGTGCAGCTGAGATGTCCTTGGACAGTAACGCGTGCAGATCACGCAGCTGAGCGGCCGTCAAGAACTCATCCTTGCGCTCATTCCAGACTTGGAAGGACACGATCGTATCCATGGGAGTGATTCGCTCGCTCGCACGTGGGTTGATGTCGCTCAGGATCTTGACCATGGGGCTCCAGTTGAGCTGCAGGCGGTGCTTGCACTGGAAGATGTACGAGCGGCAAATGTTGCTCACTTCCGACATGGGGATGTCAAAGTACGGCTCCATGTTCACCAGAGCGCTCTCCCAGCGCAGCAGCAGACCGACATTCATGAACGATCCCATGCGCTCGCGTACGTATTTCATGCAGTCCGGGAAGTCGTACTTGGAGAAATAGTCCTCCAGCCCCAGCGGATGGCACAGCTCCGCGTACTCCTCCGTGGCCGTAGTCTCCATCTCGTACACGCACCGAATCGGCATGAGCACGGCTCCGCAGAACGGGGCACCACCAAAGAACTTGGAGCCCGTGATCAGCGTGATGTATCCCTTGGACGCAAACTCCCGGAAGGCAGAGCGATCGATGCGCATCTGACAGGCATCAATCACCACCAGCAACCGGTTCGGGTACTTGGCAGAGAGCAGATCGACCACCTTCATCTCTGGACTCTTGTAGCCCGTCTTGGAGCCCAACACAACATGCAGCAGCACCACATTGGACCCACTGTCGTCTTCCAGCAGCGTGCACACGCGGTTGTACACGTCGTCGTCCACGTAGCTGATCTTTCCTTCCTGATCGCGACCAGTGAGCTCGACAACGTCCACGAGATGCGACGGGTAGCGACGCAAGGGCTCTCCAGGCTGCACAGACTCGCCGCTGGGCGTGAGCGTGCTGAAGTGCCTGCCGCCGGAAGCGCTGGACGAACCGCGACCGATCTCTCCGTGCGCAGCAATGATGCTGGTGACTTTGCCGTTGGTGCCCATGACTTCCAGACCGGAGAACATGCGCGCCAAGGCCGCCGACGTGGCCAGTAGCTCTGCATCCGTACCGGACGGCGTCAACAGCACACGCATGCAGTCCTCACGCACGAGATCGTCGAGACCGAGACACATGGCGACGCGGTGGCGGATGTCGGACATCTTGGCGTCAAAGTACTGCGTGGACGACTGCGAGTTGGGGTTGATGGACAGCGAGTTGACCAGCAGCTCCTGGCGCAGTTTCTCGCAGCGTGTGAAGCCCTCGATCGTGATGCTGGAGCACGTACAGCTGGCGCGCGAGATGTCGTTGCCGAAGGGGATCGTGGAGCCGTTGTACGAGTTGCTCTTGGTCACGGGACACAGCACGGAGCGCTCGTCCGAGCCGCGGATCAGCAGCGACTCGGTCTGTTCGGCGAACGGGATGGCGCAGGCCACGAACTTGACGATGTCGTTCCACATGTCGCCGTGGCACGGGATGTGCAGCAGCCCCGCGAGCCGCGAGAACATCTCGGCGTTGGACGACACGTTCTTGAGCTGGTGCAGCAGCCGCACTTCGTCGTACTCCTGGTCGCCCACGCTCGAGTAGTCGGCGATCTCCTCGGGCGGGAACGTCTCGAGATACTTGATCTTGGTGTACAGCAGCACGATGCTGCGCGCGCTGTAGCACGGCGAGTTGCGGTTGAGCTCCGGCAGACATAGCAGCCGATCCTGCAGCGAGTAGCTGAGCTTGACAGCGTCCACAACGTCGTCCACCTGCAGCGACAGTGAGCAATCAGTTGCATGCGTACGTGGCGGCCACATAGACACGGTGCTTACCTTCCAGTGCTGGTTCTGCTCGGGCAGGTTGCTTGGCTTGAGCAGCGGCAGCAGCTCCGGGTGGAACTGCTTGACCTGGTCATACAGCGACATGCTGGCCACCGCGGCCGCGCTCTGGACGTCGCCGCCGTCGCTCTTCTTGCGCTTGGCCGACAGCACCAGGTCCTGCTCCGGGTCGTCCTTCTCCTGCAGGAACGACGGCTTGCGCGTTAGGCTCTTCTTGGCCGCAGCCATCTGCTTCTTCACCACGGGGATCTTGTTCATGGCCGCAGTGTGTCGGAGGTGCGGCCCGTGGTTGTGGCTGGTTGCGGCTGCGGCTGTGGTTGGCGGGCGCGGGCGAGAGCCAAAGTGAGTGTGGTCGGGGACGGGAGCGTTTCGGACTTTCGTTGCGGCTTTTGCAATTGGGATCTCTGGCTCGGCCGCACACGACAGGCGGATGTGCCTGGTCACGTGTAACCATCCCACTGCTGGTACCGGGTGGGCGCGCGACCGAGGAGCAGAAAACGCCTCCTTCGAGGGATACTGTATGGTTAACCGATGCAGGAGTTTCAATAAGATGGGCGCGATTACGCCAGCGCGGCCAATAGAGAAATTTGGGAAGGGAGACGACCCCGAGATTGCGGCCTCCATGGGCGGCTAAGCACTCATACTTTAGGCCAGCAAAGGTTCTTTTCCGGTGGCTGATACGCTAAAAGTGACCTTTGGTAGATCCATTAAATCTCACAGGCGTGGGAGTGGCTAGGGGTGCAGTAAGTGCGACTGCGTTGCGTATCTAACGAATTCAAAGGGGAAAGTTCAAGATATATGTTTTAAACGAGAGCGTATACTGTTAGCGGTATACGTGTTTATATCCATGTATAGCTTCGCGTTTGCCTGCATATAGTTTCAAGAGGTTTATGCGTTTCCGCAGGTCTCAAGCAGAAACCAATCAAAATTCACGGCAACTATCAATCCGCGTCCAATACCCAGTCGAGCGATATGGCCCCGCCGCAAGCCAAGAAGAAAACGCCGCGCCACGCGAGCGTGCTCAAGATGCAGGGCTGCGCCAACTTCCGCCAGCGACTGGTGTGCGCCACACTGAGCGGCCGCACCATTGTGATCGAGGAGATTCGCTCGGAAGACGAAGAGCCCGGACTGACAGACTTCGAGGCCAACTTCCTGCGGCTCCTGGACGCCATGACCAACGGCAGCCACATCGAGATCAATGAAACCGGTACCAAGCTGCGCTACTCGCCAGGCTTCATCGTCGGAGGCCGCATTGAGCACGACTGCGGCGTCAAGCGGTGCGTATTGGTGAATGGAGCTGTGATAACGTGCGGACACTAACTGAAGCAATTGCGCAATGCAGATCCATCGGCTGGTTCTTGGAGCCCATTGCGCAGCTGGCGCCCTTCGGCAAGCTGCCACTGCAAGCAGTGCTGCGTGGCATCACGAACGACAACGTGGACATGTCGGTGGACGCGTTCAAGGCGACAACGCTGCCGCTTATGAAGGTCGGTGGCTTGCGTTGCGTACTGGTAGAGCGCATTGCTCATCGGTTGTCTCTGCTACAGCACTTCGGCATTGAAGAAGGCCTGGACTTCAAGGTCAAGAAGCGCGGTGCGCCTCCTCTCGGCGGAGGAGAGGTCTACTTCATGTGTCCGCTCGTGCGCCAGTTGAGCTCCATCCGCCTCATCGAGGAAGGCTTTATCAAGAGAATACGGTGAGCCATCACTCTCGCTTCGAGCCGAGCAAGACAGCGCGCGCTAACACGTTCTCTCGTTCTCTCTGTGCAGCGGTGTGGCTTACTCCACGCGCGTGTCGCCGCAGACGTCCAACCGCATCGTGGACGCGAGTCGCGGGCTGTTCAACAAACTGCTGCCGGACGTGTACATCTACTCAGACCACTACAAGGGCTCCGAGTCGGGCCTGTCGCCCGGTTTCGCGCTCTCGCTCGTGGCCGAGACCACGACAGGCGTCTATCTGGGGGCTGAAGCTGCGGCTGCCGGCGGAAACCTACCGGAGGACGTGGCCACGCTGGCGTCGCACCTGCTGTGCGAAGAGATCAGCAAGGGCGGCTGTGTGGACACGACCAACCAGGCACTCGTGCTGCTGTACATGGCACTATCACCCGAAGACGTCTCGAAAGTGCGCTTTGGCAAGCTCACGCCCTACACGTACGTTGCTTTGCTGGCCCCCGTGCCTGGTGCTTTCTGGAGACTGACCTGTCATTGCTGCAGCATCCAGTACCTGCGTCACCTGCGCGACTTCTTCGGCATCACGTTCAAGATCAAGCCGGACCCAGCGACCAAGACGGTCTTCCTCTCGTGTCTCGGCATCGGCTTTAAGAACCTGGCCAAGAAAGTCACGTAGATACTATATCGCTATTGTATTGTTGCGTTGGGATCACAATGCGAGCTAACCAACCAAATTATAGACACCGCTGTTCACTTCCTGCGCATCTTGGACGCCTTGGCAGCCTCTCCTCCGGTAGCTCCCATCTTCATCTGCGGCTTGGGCACCGGTGTCGCGCCTCGCACCGACGGGTGGATGGACGTCAGGTTCTCAGGGATCACCGTTTTGGACCGGCCAGACTCACGCAGCGATTGCCGTGCAGTCATGATCCACTTGCGAGCCAAGGCTGTCGACGCAGCGTTGAGCACCACGGGCTTCTTGGTCCACTCGAAGTGCTGGGCCATGGCTTCTTCCTCATCGTCGCTTACGTCGATCTGGTTGCGACGCCGGCCTCCGTGCTTGCCGAACACGCGGTCCTGCGCCTTGCGATACCATTTCTGCATCAACGCGTACGAGGCCGCGTTCAGCGTGATAGTGCCCCAGTCCTGGCCACCGGAGAACCTGTCGGCTCCGTCGCCGCTCTCGAAGCCGCGGCGCTGCGTCTGCGTGGACTTAAGGTGCACGATGCAGTTGAGACACAGCGTCTTGAACTTCTCGTGCTTGAGAAAGAACTCCTTCCATCCGGCCACGTCGAACTCGTCTGCGAGCGATTGGCTCTCGAACTTGTCGCCCAGCACTTCGATCGGGATGGCCAGTTCCACCTGCAGCTGCCGGCGACTCAGACACATCTCGCACTCGCTCTTGCGAGCCTGCTGGATGATGGACTGAACGACCGACTTAAGACGGAGAATGCGTCGCGCTTGGGCCAGCCACAGCCGAATGATGGTTCGCGAGGGAGCCGACAGTGTTACTGGCCCAAAGTGAGGCCGTCCGTCGTCATCCTCGTCGTCTTCCGAGACCTGCGGGTTGAGATTGTCCAGGATCTTGGCGAATTGCGCGAGCAGGTATGGCCGAGCTCTCCGCAGCGTTCGCGGTGTAAGGATCGACGGCAGCTGGTTCACGATCCACGAGCGGTTGTAATTGAGGAACTTGTACCGGAAGGTCTCGGACGTGATGCGTTGATTCATCAAGTACGCTTCGTGTGACGCGCCCTTGATCTTTTCCAGCTCGTCCCAGCGCGGCACACCGAACTCGTCGTCCTCATCCGGCGGCGCAAGCCACGCGGTGTTCTCGTGCTTGATCTTCCAAAGCTCAAGCTTGACGGCCATGAAGAAAGAGAAGTGGCGTACGAAGACTGCGCAGGCCAGGACAAAGGCCAGCAGCATCGGCATAGCCGGGTCACCAAAGAGATTGTACTCGGCTCGAGCCATCATCTCGATCGCAAACACGAAAAACACGACGCCCGTGATGTGGATCGTGCTCATCATGAAGTACTGCGACGAGAAGCACATCTGGTCCAGAGTGCGGAGGTTCTCCTCGATACACTCGTCCAGATTCGGCTCCATCCCTTTCCACCGCTTCTCGCGCTGCATGAAGCGATAGCGGCAGTAGACCAAGTAGTCGTATAGTTTCCACCCGTGGAATAGCTCCACAGCGTGCAGCACGAAGACCTCGCACACGAGCTGGAAGAGCAGGATAATGAGCGAGTACCAGAGGTAAATCTCCATGTCCTTCTCGCGGATGTTGTAAATGATCGGCAGCTGCAGCTCGTTCCGGAAAAGCATCATCAGCAGGATCAGGATCGGCTGGTAGAACATCGCCATGCGCTCACTTGAGGCATCGGCGAAGAACTCAATGATCGGCTCGACTGTCTCCGCCTCTTCCTCCTCTTCTTTCTTTTCCTCCTTCTTGTTCTCGCCCTCCGCTGCAACTGCTGCCGTTGTGCGTGCAAAGCTGCGAATGAACACTACAAGCACGTGACTGACCGCCTTGAGCTTTTCGAAAATGTACACCAAGATGCCTTTGATGAAATCGCTCATAGCCTCAATCGCAGAGTCCAAGTACACACGTTGGAGCAACATGATCCCGAAATCAAGCGAGCTGCCCGTGACGAAATCGCCAAAATCCGTCGCACCAAACGTCATTAAGCCACCGATCAGACCCAACGCAGACTTCAGCGGACCAATCAAGAGGGCTTCGCTCAATTGACCCTCGATCCAGCCTTCCACATAGCCGTTGACAACTTCAGTGCCGATAATCACGTAGAAGACGTAGTTGCCAAATGAGCTCCAGAACGAAAACTCGAGCATCAGCGTAAGGAAAAGCCCCAATTTAATTGAGGTGAACATCATGTTTGCTCGTTTCCACTGCGTTGGCCACCAGACGCTGCGCTCGCGAGCCTCTTCGTCGTTGCGCTCGGCGATGATTTTCTCGGAGATTGCGATAGGCTTGGGGATGTAAATGTACGTGCCTTGGATGATCAAGTACATGCCCAGCGCCAGGAATGCAAACCCAACTCTTCCGCATCGAGTGGCAGAGACTTCGCTCGGATCAACTGAGCTGTCCATGTAATGCTTGTAAATATTGTCCAGCAGCCAGTACCCGCTTGAATTGGTGTTAGTAAAGTATCGATCACCGTTCAGCAGCAGATAAAAGCTCATCACCACCGAGAATATTGGTGCGCAACCGAGAACAACGCCAACGCAGGGAGGCGGAGCGATCAACGCGAAGACAGACCAGAAACGGAACTTGGGAGGCGATTCCAGTAGCGTCGTGATCCACACCACCGCCCAGAAGATAAACGCAACGCAAGTCATGATGCCGCCGATCACAAAGAACAAACCGACATAGACTTCTTGGTCGAACGCGAATTGGATGATCAGGTCGTAGTAGTTGAGTGGGTGGAAGTTCACGCTCAAGGTGTAGCTTGTATCTGTCGAATTCAAATCGTAGTTTGCGTAAATGAGCTGAGCCACAATGATTCGCTTGAGGTTTCTATCGGTTTGGTAATAGGCGATGTCCAAGGTAACCGAGCGCGGATAGCACAGAGTAGAACAACCTTGCACAGCGGCTGACGCAGAGCTGTCGACTGTGACAGGTATAAAGTAGTCGCTACCTTGGCTACTGTCAAGGTCGTCGTAATAGGCTCCACCGCGGAGATAATCCACCAGCGTTGCAGGCTCTCTGAGAATGTGGTAAAGCGCTGTTCCTGTCGTTTGTTCAAACCAACGAGGATTCACATCTGCGTTCGGAAGATCTTCTTCGAAATTGCACTGGACGTCCATCATACAAATATCCGCAATCGGCTCTTGAGCCACGTCCAAAGGACCAACGTGGCGAATGTCGTCCTGATTTGGCAACGGCGGGTACTCCCGCCTCCACCAATTGCGTCCATATGATCCTTGTTCGGATGTGAGCGCTGGCAGTTGGCAAGAATCGCTCTCGAATAAATCGAAGATCGGAATATACGAGTCGTACTCCATGCAACTGGAAAAGAACGGCAGATACGACAACACCATCTTGTCAAACTGGAAAACGTACTGAGACGATGAGTCCAAGTACAATTCCTGAAACGTTTCGCGGTATTTCACAGCCATCGCGTGCGTTTCGTCAGCTGAGCTGTACGGCATGGTCCAATAGGTGGCACTTGGGTTGACATCATTGTAGTCATCCAGGATGAGTGGGATCTGTGGACTCGAGCTGCTGACATTGTGCGAAAGCAAAACACGACCGCGCTCAAAGTCTTTATACTTCGGTGGGAGATTCAGAGGCTCAGAGGTTGAATCGCCATCATCGCTAAAATACACGACCACGAACGTATAATCCCGAAGAATCAGCTCGTTATCAATCGAAATGGTCTGGGAAAGCGGCCGCGTGTCAGCTGCCACTCCCTGTGTCACGTTGCTTCTCACAGGAAATTTGATTCGGACTGTCGTGGAGTTTACAAAGAACGGCGCAGACGACGCGTAGATTCCGTACATGATGTGGATTTCGACCTTGAATATCACGTCTTCTAAAGCCAGTAGTGTGATGTTCAACACATCGTGTTTGTCCACGTCAGTGGACATGAACCACTTGGGTAAAGCGACTGGCAGCTTGCAGGGAATGGTTTCAATATCGGTCCCGCTTGGCAAAATGACTCCACGCGAATCGCATTGCTGGTATTCGCATGTGCTATTCTGAACAAAGATCGCGACGCGATAGTGCTCATTGTAGACCAAGTCGGGAGGAATGTGCAGGAGATCGAGCGAAATTTTCGCTTTCGCGAGTCCGGTGAGCGCAAACCACGCCTTGTCCTCATTTCTAATCCCTTCTTCGGCGTCGTTGACAATCAAACACGAAGCTGTGTCAGTCTTGATGTCGTACGAGTCCATGATCGCATCCGAGACGAACGTGAACGTAGCGTTGGTGGTTGAGAAATAGACGCCACGATTTGACACGCTCACTGCGACCTTCTGCTTGAACGAGTCGTCCGCCCCGTCCCCATCAAATGGAGGCACGCGGCACGTAACGCGAGTGCTATTGACAAAAAACGCCGGTGTCGTGAGCGGGAAGCTTGAAGTGTCAGTGCTGAAGCTACACACGAGGCGCCCAGTGTCCTGGAAATTTCTCCCGATAACAGTGAGCAAAACGCCACCGGCGATTGGACCCTTTAGTGGACACACTCGAATGACGTCAACTGATCCATTCTGCCAGAATGGAACCGAGGCCGATTCGTTTACGGGGTAAACCACTTTCACTATTTCCACTTCTCCAGTTCTCCCAGCCTCAGCAGTTGAATCAAAGCTGACGTTCGTGCCTTGGAAGATATACGAAAAGGTCGGATAATACCTTTTTCCAGCATCTTTGTCGCAGATCGGCACAACTTGAATAGCACAATCAAGTAGCTCGTTCTGCCCTGCACCGGTCCATGTGTCAGTCGGACACGCTGTATAGAGACTGCTACTGTTCGCTGTTCCGTCAGGACAGAACTTCCCAGCCGGACATTTGCTTTTGCTCTTCTCTAGAGCAATTGTTCCTCGCACACAGACATTGCCCTTGCTGCAAACGTTGGAGTACTGGGCGTCCATTGTTGTTCCAGTGTCGCAGTAGTGGCCACCTGGACACACGTGATAGAACTGTGAACGGCGATTCGTGCCTTCACCACAGACATAACCAGCAGCACACGGCAAACTACTTGCCATGGTCGTCATGACTGTGCTACTGCACACCCGTCCTGCGGGACAAATCTCACACTGCGAAACATCGGTGAGACCGGTATGGGAAGACCATGTACCCTCAGGACACCCTCGGCACGTGATACTGTCTGCAAGCGAGCGATAATAGCCAACGGAGCACACGGACGGGATGTACGTGCCGTATCCTGGGCAAGTGTGCCCGGCTGGGCAAACTTCACACTCCACAGTTCCTTTCAGTGGCGTGTACGTGCCAGGCAGACAGAGCGTAGAAGCAACAGAACCTTTTGATGAGGCGAAGCTGCCAATCGCTGCTTGAGTCGGATAACTCGATCCAGGAGGGCAGTAGTGACCAGAGAAGCATGCTCCAGTGCCTGATGATGTCGTGGTCGCTTCTTTACAGTACGTTCCTTCCATACACTCTTGCGGCGCAACGGCACCACTTGGTTGTATTGGTGTCCACTCGATTGTCGTATTATGCGCCACTCCTCCGAGACAGTACGTTCCGTGTGGGCATGGACGCGGACGGAATGGATTGATAGACGAGGGATCCAAAGTTCGAGTGCCAGGCGCACAGATGTAGCCTGGTGGGCACAGCAAAGCCGGTGCTGACAGCCCTGTGGAAATGCACACGAAGCCAGCCGGACAAATAACCGGGGCGAACATCTTCGACTGTGGACACATGTGCCCAGTAGGGCACAACGTACAATTGGACTGACGGACATTGGGATTATATGTCCCAGGATAACAATCACGGGGCTCAATATTTCCGACACCAGGGCAGTACTGACCAGCTGGACACACTACAGCATCAACGTCAGTGGGACAGTAATGACCTGTGGGGCAGGGGCCCTGGCCTTCTGGAGTAATCGAACCGCGTGGGCAAAAGAAGCCCTTGAAACACTTCTGAGGGGTACTGAAGTTCTTCGGCTGCATTTGTTGAAGAGCAACCCCACGTCGACAAAATGTGCCAATAGGACACGAGTACGGTCTCTCTGCCAGCAGATCCGTACTGCTTTCCACGCACAGACGAAGCGAACAGCTAGTCTCGTTTGGAGGATGCTCGATACGTCTGCTCCCAATCGCAGGAGCTACTCGAGGAATCATTGCCCATGCACGCCCTCTGTCTAGGAAGATTGCAATCTGGGTATCGTTGTCGATTTTATACTCGGGATTGTTGAAGAAGTCGGTTTTATCGCTCGTCTTGGTGCCCTTGCGGCAATAATGACCAGAAATGCAGCTCTTCACGGGTGTTCGCAAACCGTGAGTGTCACAGATCATCCCTGCAGGGCAAAGAATGGGCTTGGACATGCCAAAGTCCGAGCAATAGTATCCAACCGGGCATACCAAACAGCTTGTTTGCGATTGACGCGGCTGGAATGTACCAGGAGAGCACATTGTGAAATTACCAGCGCTGTGGTCATCAGAGAATGTACCGTTAGGACTGGGCCGTATGTTAAAATTCGAGCAGTACTGAGATCTGGGACACTCATCGAAGTACGTGTAAGAGAGACCACTTTTCGTGTAGTCAGCTCGATTGGCGCTTACTTCCACTGATACGATCCCACTGGTGCTTTTCAGGTTGGCTATTTGATGCGGAGCAACACATGTCAAGAGCGTTTCAGAAATGAACGTGGCGCCAACTTCAACGTCACCGAATTTGCAACAGAGCAGAGTGTGGTTCACAAAATTTCTTCCTTGCACGAAAATGGGCGTTCCTCCTTCCATGAGCCCCCGCGTCGGAGTAATCCTGGCGATCGAGATGTCTTTCAGGTACATAAATGTAGCTGAACTACTTGATTCGTCCAGGCCATTGTTTGAGACACGGACGGCTATGACTCCTGGACGCTGCGATGGGCTTGTGCAAGAAATCGTACTTGTACTGTGCCACATTGCCGGAGTCTTCAAGGCCCCAAAGAGACAGAGCAGGTTGTTCGTGTTGAGGAATCCAGAACCGGATACGGTCACAATCGTGTTTGCGTCTATAGAAGGGCCCAGATTCGGCGAAAGTGCGTGGATCTGAATATTGTCGACGTAGTTAAAGAATATCTGCGTCGCAGTAAAGTCCTTCCCGTTCGTACTAAGCTCAAGCAGGTGCCTGCCCAATTTTTGGACAGGCGGAGCAAAGCAACGAATCATCGTCCCACTCAGCAGTTCGCCAACAACTTGAACTCCTCCAAATCTACAAAAGACTTGGCCGCGACTGTTAATGTCGAGATTATATCCCTTCACTAGCACTGCTGTCCCGCCTTGCACGGGTCCTGATTGAGGCGCGATTGACACGATATCAGATGAAATCGTGTACGTGAAAAACACTGGATTTGCTGTGAAAGTCTCGTTGTTGTTCATCAGATAGATAGGGACAACGCTTACTTGATCTTGCTGTGGAGGCGTAATGCAAACGATTTCGCTTGACGAGACATACTTCACCACTTGAGTACGCTCGCTTGCACCAAATCGACACATTAGTGTTGGTCCTTGGCGGAAATGAGCTCCATGCAAAGTCACTGCAGTTCCACCGACCGCTGGACCATGCGTTGGAGATATCGAGATCAGATACGAATCCGTGTATACCTGGATACTCATTTCTGCGTTTGAATACGCTGCTCCATCGTTCGATACTTGGAATGTGTAGACGCCAGGGATTATCCGTGGCGATGTACACATGAGATGAGTGGGAGACTGATAACTTGCGCTGACAATGATTGTACCAAATCGACAGGACAGCTCGATAGAGTTTGAAAACTGTAGCCCATGCACGGATATTGAAGTTCCCCCACGCGTTGTAGCCTTGTCAGTATATATAGCTATGATCTCAGGCACAATTAGTTCTTTTGTGTCCAACTGATTTCTTGTAGTCGTCAGATGGCTGAAATTCCCAATGCGTGAGTATTCGAACTGTAGATAACCAGATCTTGTTAGAGCTACTTCAAACGCCATCAAATCTAGTGAGACTGGACCTTCAACGGGCTGACTTGGTAATGTGCACTCAATCAGTTGGTGAGAATGCATAAATGCAGGTGCCAAGACGCTGCCAAAACGGCAGTGAGTCACTGAGTTCAGCCTTAAACCAGCAATGATGACTTGCTGTCCTCCATCTGGATGGCCAGTCAACGGATCAACCGACGAGACTAGTGGAGGCGAGATAAGTTCGAGGACTACAGAGCTACGCGATTTAATTACACCATCGTTCGATATAAACACAGTCTTGATACCTGGAGAGATCAGAGGTACTGGACAAAAAAGTTGACTTGAAGACACAAAGACAGCTGGAACAAAAAGATTGTTAAACACACAGCTCAGATTTCCCGTATCACGTGCATTTGCTACGCTCAAAGCGATGAAGGCGTCTTCGACGACAACTTGTTGCGAAGGATAAACAGCTATAACTTCCTCAGCATTCAAGTAGGAGAAGTAAACGGGCTCAGCTGACATGTCAACACCATTATTACTGACAGCAATACGACATCGAGATGCGGTTTGCTGTGCCGGTGAAACGCATTCAATTAATCCAGAAGACTGTACAAGCGACTCGGGGGATTTATACGCACCAAAATAACATGTCGAAATATTTGCTATGAAATTGAAGCCTCGAATAAGCAGTCGCGTTCCGCCGAGTTGAGTACCCGACGTAGGAAACGCACTTCGCACAACAGCATTTGCACTAAAGGACATAAGAACAGGAATCCCGTCATTTATGCACTGCTGCCCATTGATGCTGACACGGACTTCCGAAGAAGAAGATCCGTAAAATGGGGTATTACAGGTCAGCAACGTCGAATTCACAAACGACGCTCTTGTTGCAACGTTTCCAAAGCAGCATGAAAGTTGTGGTGTTAGCTTAAACTTAGATCCGTAAACTGAAATCAGTGTTCCGCCGCGATAACTTGCCGACGGTGGATCAATTCTATGAACTTGCACAGGCGGGTGGATTTCGAAATGTAGCGAACTATTAACTACGTCAATGTCATTATCTCGGATGCGCACTTGCCATAATCCAGTACGACTCATCTGCGGTGTAACACAATTCAGCCAAGTCTTGGTAGCGTTAATAGCTGGAGTGCAAATCATACTCTCAGTTTCGCGTTGTATAAAACAGCATTCCAGAATAGACGTATAAGGAATGTTGTCTCCGACGATGGTCAACCTTGTACCACCAGCACTGGTTCCAAGCCAGGGTTTCAGTGCGTACAGCACAGCTTGCGCACCGTAGAAGAATGGCAAGCTTCTCATATTCGACCCGCTAATTCCATTGAGTGAAAGAAATAAATCCAGTTTTGCCGTTTTCTCTGCGGGAGGAGCTACACACTCGGCTAACAATGGAGAATTGTATCGCGCTTCCACAATGGATACAGCAATGTCATCGTTTTTAAAGTGGCATAGCATTGTCGATTGGTCCGTAAAATGCGACCCATGAACATGAATATTTGTTCCACCAGCTAGTGGTCCCGAATTCGGAGTCAGAGAGTAGACGATCGGAAATGGAATAAATACAAACCTTAAAAATGAAGTCGATAAGTCTTGACCATTGATCGAAATCACAACGTTAACAGACCCATTTTGGTGTCTTGGTGCCACGCACGATATCATGGATTCATTAAAAAAGCTTGCGCGCGACTCAATTTCACCAAATCGGCATTTCAACGATGAAGAGTATCTGAAATTACGGCCTCGTATCAGTACTTGATTCCCGCCATTGACATCGCCAAAGGTTGGATACATGTCTTCAATCGAAACATCTGGTACATATTCAAATGGCTTGGACAGCTGAATATAATCTTGTCCATTTAGTGTAAGAAACATAGGAACCTGCATAAACGTGCTCCAAATTTCTGGTGATAAATCCAATTTTGATGCTGGTAGCGTAGTACATTGAATCCTTTGGCGGCTGATAAGACGACCATTGGTGCAACGATGTTTGCTGCCGAAACAACACTCGATAAAACGCGAAGGGTAAAAGTTTAGTCCATCGATAGATAGAATAGTTTTACCGCTCGCTGGACCAGAGATTGGACTAACGCTTCGTACGGCTATAGGCGGAACATACGTAAACAAGACTTGGTTACGCGAGAAATCGGCCCCATCATTTACAGATACGTCGAGAGGTACTGCTTCAGCATATTGATGCGGAGGAGAAATGCATTCCAGTTTGGTGAGAGACTCGACCATTGCGTGCACAATTTCATTTCCGAAACGGCACCAGCTTTCTTTTGGAACAAATCCATTGCCGTAGACAGTAACTATCGTAGAACCCTGCATCACACCTTGCCGCGGAGTGACTCTTTCAACAAGGAGTTCTTGGAAATAGCGAAATGTCTGCTCAGTCGATACGAAATCTTTACCGTTAACAGACAGCGCTACTAAGGCATTTTGAGCTGGTCCATTTCTCTTCTGAAAACGTGGGCTTAAACATTCTATTTCGTTTGCGGATTGTATCCTTGCTGCGGTCAATGCTGGATTGTTACCAAAACGACACCATATTCTGGAAGACTGATTAAAATGTTTGCCTTCAAGCATCACTTTGGTTCCCCCGAGAAGGGGCCCCGATTTAGGATACATCAAGTCTATTTGAAATGGCGAGATAACTGAAATAGAGTGCGAGCTCTTTGCACAAGTAAAATCAAAGCCATTGATGGAAATCCCAATTCGGATTAGTTGCCAAGAAGCGAAAGTCTCAGGTGATATACATTTGATATGAGTTGGAGACACCCAAAACGCCCGTGCTTTTATTGAGTGCGTCTTGTTTCCAAGCGTTATTTTATCGCAATGGTCGCTAAAAGTGCATTGAAGCAGCGGGGAACGAATAAAGCCAACCCCATACACATCAAAAATAGCACGGTTGCCATTGAACGTAGCTAGTGGCCACACTGCAGTGATATCAAGTGGTCTTGTATACTGAAAAGCTCGTGGGAGCCTTCCACCAATATTTCGATCGTTTGAGCACAACGCCACATCTACGAATCCTGATACAGCAGCAGGCGGAGTTATACAGAGAAGTTTCGAAGATGATAAAACTATTGCCTTCTTATGACTGGGAGTAGATCCGAAAAGGCACGTAATACTCTCGTTAGCTCTAAAATCACCGCCGTACAAGTGGACACTACTGCCACCGGTGACAGCACCATTCACAGGCAGTAAACCACGAATAAAAAGACTGGTTTGGTATTCATAATCGCTACCAGTATCGAAGAAATTGATTCCATCAAAAGAAACTGCAACATTTACTCGCCTTGGTATTGAAGACGGCGGAACGCGGCATCGAATGTGATTTGCATCCTCAAAGGTCCCACTTGAAAATTCCGATCCAAACTGACAAGTGATGCGCCGATGGGAAATAAAGCCTTTCCCGATTACATTTACGTAATTCACAGCATTTTTTGCATCTTTCGCTGATGTTGCCACCGGCCCAATGACCGGGCTCATACTGAAAATCTCAGGTTCTTGGTATATTCGAATTGTCAATGCATTTGATGAGTATTCGTCTCCATCTCTTAATAGCCTTAATTGTACTGCGCTACTTTGAATAAGCTGAAGCTGAGGAAAGGTACAATGAATCGTATTACCACCCACAAAACTTGCAGTAGTTGATACATTGAGTTCCACGAACAAGCATTCTGCATGTGCAATCGGATTGAAGTGTAGACATTTCAAATTTAGCTGTGCTGGTTGCGTCGAAAATATGACATCTGGTGTTACTTGAATCAATTGAGCGTGCGTGTATGCATGAAAAGTATAAGCTGTTGAAAAGAATGCTTGACCATCGACAGACATACTAAGAGGCAAATCCACATCTCCCAAAACTGAAGATCCCTTGAACGGACATAGAATTGTGCTGTCGGGAGTAGCGACAGCTTGACTTGGCACGGACGTATCCCCGAATTGACACAAAGGCAAATACTGCAAGTCGAATCCTGCACCAATCAATTGAACCATTTGATCTCTACTTCGTAGCCCTCGGGTTGGCTTGATTGCATATAGAACTGGATCTTGGATGTATGAAAATTTTAGGTCCATCTTATGAGAAGTCGCAATAATTTTTCCAAGATAAATTGAGAACGGAACAGTCCCATTTGACTTAAGCTGCGGTGGACTAATACACGAGATCGCTGTCCCATTCCGAAACATTGCTTGTGTCTTTATTCCACCAAATGAACACTTCAAGTCACGGTGATTGATAAATCCTTTTCCTCGTACATACACACGTGTACCACCCTTGGCAAGACCATGCCCAGGAGCAATATCTGCAATTTCCATTCCGTCTACAAAATGAAAGATGAAGCTTCCTAAACTCTCGCGCTTGTCATTAGGCCCAAAGTTTCTTGCAATTGTTAAATTTACGTGCCCCGCAGGGTATTTGGGTGTAACGCATTCCAAGAGGGATTCCGTAACAACATAAGCTGTAATCGTGATACCTAATCCGAAAGTGCAGTAGAAAACTTCTTCTTGAGCTAGATTTTGCCCCAAAATTCGTATAGATTCGTTGCCTGTTGAGATTCCGTACAGAGGACTTGCTTGAACTATTTGAGTTTGCTTGCTCCAACCTACAATCTTCCCAGTCGGGACGAGTGACTGATTGTTTACTGACACGGACAGATCACACCCATCATCACACACTTGTTCTTGATCTTCAATGACAAAATTTGAGCAACTATTATTGACAAAGCTTCCCATGGAGGAGCTAAACAGATGTAAGTTTTGTGCCGATAAGCGCATAAAGATTGCTGTGTTATTCATATGCTGTCCACATAAAACGACTCGATGATTATTTGATGAACCTGCCGACATTATTCGAAAAGTCTCGATTTGAGGCATTTGGACGTACTCAAACTCAAACGTTTGTTGTGCATACTTCTTACCCATGTAAGCGAGAAAAACAGCAACGTGTTTATAGACAGAAGCACTAGATGCTGACGGAACGGGGCACGTTACGAACGACCCCCGAAATCCTGCTGGGGTGTGTTTTTTGCCAAAAACGCATCGTAGTGATGGTACAAAATAGGCGTTCATTAGCTGAAAATACACTGTAGAGCCACCATTTATACCATCCACTTGTGGGTACATACGAAGGATTCGTGGTTGTTTCACAATCTCTAGAGTGGCTCCCGACCTTAAAATATCTTTGCCATTAAAAGATACATATATTTCAACCTTACCAGGCATAAGATTCGGGACAGCGCATTGGATTTCCACAGAGCTAATATATCGAAGCAGATTTGTTTGACTGGTCGAGCCAAACTTGCAAAAGCCACTAGTAGATTCGAGGAAATTGAGACCAGTAATTGTGATAAATCCACTAGTTTGCTCCGAGAAGACTAGTGGAGAGACTGAGGCAAATTCAGGCTCTACAAGATACCGAAAGCGGTACCCAATTTGATATATGTTATTAAATCGGTAAAACAATCCCACATTTACCAAACAAGCTTCTTCCGCTGGTCCAGTCACACAAAGAGCTTGGCTTACGTTGGTAAATACAACTGGAGAATATCGACGATCGCCAAAAGAACAGTAAAGTACAGCGCTTTGACTGTAAATATTCTCGAAATCTCCGTGAAATGTAATAGTCGCTCCCCCGTTTGTTGAGCCCACATGAGGCTCCATCGAGAAAATTGTTGGTGTTGGCAAGTACTCAAATATGAGGTCCACATGAGACGTCCACTTGTAGTTGTTCGATTGAACATAAAATTGCACTTGTTGGTGAGTATTTGGTACTACTGGTGAATAGCAAACAAGTTGATTGGGTGATACGTACGTTGCTTGAACTGGAATCGAACCAAAGACGCATTGGACTTGCGATGCTGAGGTTATTCGAGAGCCGTACACAGCAACCGCTGTATCCCCTCGAGACCATCCAAAGGCTGGTTCTATTTTGTGAACTGTAGAATCTGGAATGTATGTAAATACCAAGTTCGTATTTACGAAATCTTGCGTACCAAACTTTAGGAGAACCGGAACCTTTAATCGGTGTCCAGCCTTTGGCACTGTGCACTGAACTGCAAAAGGTGAGATGTAGGTTCCAACACCATCACTACTTCCAAAGCGGCATACTACAAATCCAAAGCCTGGAAACTGCGTTCCAAAGACAGTAACGTCTAATCCGCCAGCTGCAGGTCCCTTGCATGGAATCATTTTCGTCACTTGAATAGGAGAAGCGTACAGAAAACTCGCCGTGTTTGAAATGACGTTGCTCTGCAAGTGCCGAATACGTATTTCTGCTGATCCAGACGGCATCTCAGATGGAATCACACACGATAAGTCGGATCCATGGACACTACGCAGAGCACTTGATGACCAAATCCGGCGAGATTTCTGAGTCCCGGATATTCTAGATTCAACCTCACAAATAATGTCGAGTTTTTCCTCAGGGGGAAACCCACTCACATTTAGCCGCACATACGAAGCATTACTTAAGGAATCGGCTGCGTAAGAAATACCGATAATATGTGGAGACTGAGAGAATGTGAACGAAATTGGTTTGTGACTGACAGGACTGCCATTGTGCAGTAACATAAATGGCCAATTGCCAGTAGAATGGAGTGGCGAATAACAAACTACCATCGTTCTATTGATAAAAACTGCAGGTACAATTGTTGTATCAAATTGGCAGCAAATATCATGCTCTGGCAAAAATCCTTGTCCAGAAACAAGCACGGCAGTATTTCCGTTTATACTTCCACCATGAGGAGTGATGTCATGGACTATCAGATCTGGAATGAGCTGAACTGCATTCATAGTATCGCGCACTGAAAGAGATGATTGAGGCAATAGCTCGACAGTAGTGTTTGCTGAAGCGATTCGTGGTGTTAAACAATTCATTTTAGTGTCCGATACATATGTAGCCTTTGTAGATATCCACTTTGTTTCATGCAGCCAGCGAAACACACACTCCATCTTCATCCAGGCTCTGAACCCAGAACCTTCGATAAAAATCGAATTGTTTAACGCACGGTGACCGTGAGATTTCACTCCAAACACTTGAATCGGTTCATGTACTCTGAATACCTGACTGACAGACACGAAATCTCTACCATTTGGCGTCATTTGTATATCATAGTCACCCGCGATTAATTGTGGGACCACGACACCTATTTGATTCAACGATAGATCTCGCTTGTGTGGCACCACTTCTGAGTCCATCATAGCACCAGCAAACTTCATCGTTGATGTATAATACATATCTAAATTTTCGCCATAAATTGTTATAAGGAATCCACCTGCTGTTGATCCAAAGCTTGGAGAGATGACGTTAACTAATGGTGGATTCACAAAATCTATTTCGCCTTGAAATAATAGAGAACTTTGGTTTTCTTTCGTGAAGATCATGGAGGCAGTGAAAAACGTTGCGAGAGGGTATTGAACAACAGGTGTTAAACATCGCACGAGAGAAGAAGAAATATGCAATGCCATCACAGATTCGTATTTGTCGCCAAAATGACAGGATATCCCATCGAATGGGGATAAGAAAGAGCCAAACAAATCTATATCATAGCGTCCGCCGATTGGGAAAACTTGCGGCGAAAATGAGTCAATTGTTGGTGGAGAAGTATACTCAATTGGAAATTCGCCCATAACAAGACCCCCGCATAAAATCTTTAATTTGTAACGTCCAGGTCGTTTCCAAGGTAACCTACACGCGCAAGTTGACTCAGAAAGTACCTTTAATCGGATTATTTCCATATCTACCAAGGAGGTGAGATTCATTCCGAACTTGAATCCACGTCCAAATATGATCAGTGAGCCGAGCTGGTCCGATCGAATAATGCTAGTTGATATTGTGCTGATGCTAGTAGGGCACTCAAAATGGCGTCGCACATTCTCACGATACAAATATTGATTGTGCAGGAGCAGAGTTAGAGTCTTCGGGCGATTGAATACAGCCGACCCAAGTGTACCACAAGAAAGAGACGTGCTACTAACATTCAAAACCATTCCTGAACCCAATTTATCGTCAAATTTGCATTCGAAAGGCTCACGCGCATTAAAGTTTGAGCCCGTCAGTGTAGCAACATGTTGTCCACCTGGCAGAGTCTCCAAAGCTTGTACGCTGATGTTAGTCGGAGGATAGTAAAAATCAAAAGGAAAGCTGTATGTTATGGTTTCGAAATTATTGATGGAAACTTGCAATTGAACGGACCTTGGTGTCATTACAACTGGAGTTATGCAGTTGATCATCGAGTCGTCAATACGATTACCAATAGTTTGAATCTCACCAAACAGACAGCTTATCTTGGAGAAGTTTTTCAAATTTGTACCATAAATAGTGATTATCGACCCACCAGTTACAGTAGCAGACAGTGGATATACACCAAAAATCGTTGGAGAAGGAAACGAAGTCACTTTTAAGCCTTGATTAGACCAGGTTTCGTTATCGTAACTCAATTGGAGTGTTATTTCCCCTGGTTTTGTTCGTGGCGTGATACATAATATCTCCATGTTCGCTAATTTAAGTCCTTCAACGATTATATCGTCAAAGCGACACCACACTGCGATAACATTCGGATATAGATTTAATACAGATACAATTGCTTGGAATCCTCCTCGTTCATCAAATCTGCTTGGGCTGACTGCGATAGGCTGGAGCGAGCCAACAACTTGAATGGAGAGGTGTGTGGATATATTCCCCCATGCATCTACCGAAGATATAAGGCCCACCTCGTACTGGCCAGTCATTGATGAATCAACCAAGCACGATAAATTTTTGTAGAACTGAGACAAAATAGGAGCAACCTTATTTGCCACTCTGCACCCCACAAGCTCCACCAAGTTTAGCCCTTTACCAAAGAGCGTGATAATCGAGCGTTTTGGAGACTGGAAAACCACCGATGGCGCCACACTGGTAACTATTGGTACTTCTGCGTATGTGAACTTAGTCACACTTGTATCCGAAACATACGCAAATGTATCAAGGATTCTGAGGTTAACATGCACGGTTTCGTTTGTAGAGGCTGGGGGAGTTTTGCATTCAACGTAAGACACATTAGATGCCATCCCGAAGCTGGATTTGTTTCCGAATACACACTCAATAACTTGATTTGCATCGAATACGCCGAATATGCGGAGGATAGTGCCGCCCGAAACAGGTCCAACACGTGGCGACATTTTATAAACACTCATTCTGGAAAGGAGTGTGAAGGTAACATCCGTTCGTGGAACGCTCGTAAAAAAATCGATACCGTTATTGGAAACAAAAACTTGTTTCGGTCCCGGCAACATGTACGGAACAATACAATTAACTCGATTTTGTGCAAGAAAAATAGCACGGGAAATCATTTTGTCAAATCGGCATGATAGATGTATGGAATCGACAAAGTTCATTCCAGATACCATCACCATTGTCTCATTTCTTTGTTGTAATATCCCTGCGACCGGAAATATAGATGAGATGGTTTCAGTAACAATCACTCTAAATGTCACAAACTCGTTCCATACACGCTCATCAGAGCTAGCAATCAACGCAACTGAATAATTACCAACACTCAGAGGTGGGGACACACACGACAGCGTTGACTGATCAATGAAGCTTGCATTTACAATGCTGACTGATCCAAAAATACACCGAAAGGATTCGTCAAAATTAAATCCTTCTCCGTACAAAGTGACTTGCGTTCCACCTCGCGTTGACCCGATGGCTGGCACTATCCTATCTAACCGAGGACGGAAGAAGTAAATGAAGTCCACATGATTTGACGTCAAATCCGAATCCGAAATCCACGCACTCACATTCTGGGAGGTATTCAGTAAGTTCAACAACGGTGGTAATACGCAGCTGATCGTAGTTGGGGAAGTAACAATGCCCATGACAGCCTGATCCCAGCCGAAATGGCATTTTGGGCGACTGATTGAAGAAAATCTTGATCCCACCATCACAACAGTATTTCCACCAGCATCCGAGCCAGTCCTTGGAATTACCCGATCGAGTATGATAGGAAAAACCACAAACATAGCAGCTTCGTTGCTCGAAATGGTTAATCCCTGTTGTACAAGAGTTACTGAACACGCACCAGGTTCAGTGGCCCCCAATCGAATTTCACACTGAGCTAGATTCTCGTTCAAGTATGTCGCATTGCCAAAGTAGATGCGACTAGCGTTGCATGAAACTTTGCATTGCACCTCCTTCGATGAAAATGAGAAGGATCCGTCCAGCCTTAACAGCACTCTTGAACGATTTTCGGTAGCCACCGGAATCCTACTCGGATATACACGCTTAATAAACGAAGGCATCACGAGATAAAGATATATTACACCGGGGCAAACCTTCGCGATTGAGTCCTCGTAGATTAACGAAAATGCAACAAGCGAATCATCCGTTGTAGCAATAAAAGGTAGCGGACATTCGATCGACGTTGCACTGTTTACAACAGCACTAGTACGGTTAATGCCATCAAAGTTGCATAAAAGACCCCTTTCAAAATTAAAATTTGTCCCATAAACAGTGATTTTGTCGAGAGAATTAGAACCAAGCGTAATAACAGAAGGGATGATTGCCTCAATTATGGGTACTTCTGCGTATTCGAATATTGAAGATGTAAAAATTTCAATCTTGGGTTCGATAAGGATAGTCAACGGAGCCTGGCCAGCAGAATGGGCCGGACTAATGCACGATGCGTTTGACGCATCAACAACAATGGCGGGAACACATGCACCGCCAAAGCAGCATGACATATTTGTAACGAAATTATTCCCTATTAATATCACAGACGTGTTTCCCGTGACAGGCCCACTCTTTGGCGCAAATTCTAATACAATTGGTCTTGCTATGAATTCAAACGAATAGTGTGTCGACATATAGTCAAATCCATTTATTGCCAAGCCAATATCGAACTGCCCAGTCGCTTGTTGATTAGGCACCTCACATAATATTAATGAAGGAGACTGCCACTTTGCTGGTGCTAAAATGTTGGCACTTTCGGATCCATTTTTACCGGATAACTTACACGTGGCTGTAGGAGAAAAGAAAAAATGAATTCCAGTCAGCTGAATATTCAATTGAGAGCCACTTATTCCGCGGTAAGGATGAATACTTAGGATTTCGACTGGATCCACATATCGATAAAAAAGAAGATTGCTTCGGACTTGGCGATCTTGAGATCGGAGAGAAACTGGAATTTCAGAAGGATCATTATATTGCCATTGATCGACAAGACATTGTACGTGAGAATAATTAAAAGTAATTGCTCGCGAGGACTGGATTGACCCAGCTTCTTCCCACCCAAAAATGCACTCCAGCTCGTCTTGTCTATCAAATCCTTGGCCAATCACCCAAATGATATTTCCTCCACTAGTTAGTCCAAACGACGGATGCAATCGGCTTAACTGAAGGGGGGTCTGCCTAGAAATAATGGCCTTGATTACGTTAGAATACAAGAATCCATCATTAGAAATTGAGATATCGATTTCCTTCGAGTTTTCGCTGTACGCGGAGCTGGTACACCGTATTGTGTTTAAGTCAACGAATACTCCTTTCACCACTTCTGACGCAAGACGGCATGCAACAGTGGATAAATTTGCAAAATTATTCCCCGAGACGATAACATCCAGAATAGCAGCTCTTGTGGCTAAATTAAGAGCGTTTACTCTGGCAGTCGCATTTAAAAGACGAGGCATCATTACATATTCAAATAAGAGAAAGCCGTTGGTCCTCATTTGACGAAGTTCAGTGTCACGTGAGTCAGAATAGACGATACCAAAAGTAACTGTTTCCGAGAGATTTGTGGACGACGGGCGCTCAGGTGACAAGCACACAACCTCAGTGTCTGAAATCGGCATAACGTCAGACAGAATCCCTCCAAATTCGCACTTCAGCATAGCTGTAAGACTAAACCCTTCTCCGTTGACGTGGATCTTGTCTCCACCCGAGAAACTGCCTCTGAAAGGATACATTGCGAGCACGGTCGGCTCGTTCAGGTACTGAAACCAATTGGTCGGTCCAGTGACTACCAAATTGTTCGCTAACGTTACAGGTACAATCCCAGGAAATGATACTGAAGGTGTCATGCACCATCGTTGCCCTTCATTGGTAACAAGAGGTGTGCAACGTTGACTAAAACAGCACGTCCAAGTTAAGTTATCTTGAACAAGCGATTGACTGCGTATGTCTACATTGATCCGCGTGTTGCCATTCACTGAACCTGAGTCAGGAAACATGTCCCAGACAATACTATCATAGTCCAAACGTGACAATGATATCGTTTCTTCACGTCCAATTTTGTAATTCATCGAAGTCCAAAGGCTGACTGAGACATTTCTCGCAGCAGTCCACGATGGTGGGCGACATTGTACGAGCGTCGAATTGAACGCTTGAACGGCCACAGATGACGCTTGTGATTGGGAGCGGAAGCGACACAAAAACTTCATGTCGGTGTCGAAGCTGTTGCCAATTATTGAGATTAATCCGTCGCTGTCACTATCGAAGTCCCATTTAACGGTGTGCATGTCTGGTACTTGGACGAGACTAACATTCAAGCCTGTAGCAAGAAAATCGTGTCCATTGAACGACAGCAAAACTCGAGCACTTGACGGATAGGACTTAAGGATACCAAATTTATTACTTCCGATCAAGCACTGAATCACTTGACTGGACCTCCATAGCGCAGGAATCTCGATTGTGTTGCCTTCAAACTGCATCCCACAGAGAAGATCACTTGAGTCCACAAAATCACTTCCATGAATGGTAAGCACAGCCTTTTCAGAAGAAAACAGTTTCCCGGGAGAAATACCACTAATAATTGGAGGCGCAAAAAAATAAAACAGGGTATCAGTAGAATTGACGTACCCAGAGGAATTATCACCAAGAGCAAGATACATTCGGCTCCATCCGACAGTGGCGGGAGGGGTAATGCATTGGGCGACAGTTGTGCTGGCCAGAAATGCATCACTACAAATTGACTCGTTGAAGCAGCACATGACCTTGTACGAGCTGATAAACTGAGTACTCGTAACATTAATCAATGTTTGGCCCAACACACTCCCACGCGTAGGTTCAACCAAAATATCAGGTACAGTCACAAGTTGAACGCTTTTCACTTCTGACGCGACCAATCCATCAAATCCTGACACAGTCACGCTCAAATCATTTTTGTCCGTGCAAAGCGGAAGGCGGCATCTCACCACAGTATCATCGATTAGCGATACCGGGACAGAAATGCCACCAATATTGCAAGCTACTGGGAAAACTGTAGAAAGCCCACCAATAGTTACGTAAACGTCGTTGATACCACCGCGCGACAAGAGTTTTGGGAATACAGATTTCATTTCAAACGGCTGCAAAATACTGATTGCGAATTCATTACTCCACTCTTGGCCGTTAAGACTGACAGACAAGCTTGTGTTTCCAGGGCTTAGAGAAACACTTGATCTTAGATCACAATCGATCTCGGTGCTGGAAACCCGAACTGCCTTCATAAAGTTGGATCCACCTCCAATTCGGCAGCTAAGATCATCGGAAAAAGCCAAATTTCGGGCAATTAAACGAATCACTCTGTTGTAGTTGGATGGAATGGTGGCAGGATACACTGATTCTAAAACAACATCCTCTGCGTACAGGAATGGTCGCGAGTATTGACGCTCGAATGTGCCATCAAAATCAGTCAGACTCAGATTCGTGTACCCAAGACTAAATACGTCTGGCGGAGTTTGGCACATCACTGCAGTTGAGTTTAATACGACCGCAACCGCCCGGCCCGCATTGCTAAAAAGGCACTCGAACTGGATATTATTCGTTATGTCACTGGCGCTAATGATAATTTGAGTACCACCACGAAATGAACCGATTTGAGGCCAAAATGAATGAATAATCGGGAGGGCAACGTATTGGAAATATGTGTCACTAGGGTCTACAGGTCGAAAGTAGTCAATCCCATTTGCACTAACTGAAATCTGGTACGATCCCACGAAATACACTGGTGGAGTCTTGCACAGAACAACAGCTTTCATTGGAGTTAATGCCGCATGCACCACTGAGCTCCCAATCATGCACGAGTAATTCGCATGTGGACTGATCGTCTCATCATCAATAGTGACTTTGATGAAATTCCCTCCCGACATGGTCCCTGTTTTGGGTAAGATCGCCAATATACGAGGCGGCTGTGCAACGGTGAGCTTTTCATTTCGAGCAGCGACGGTTCCGTCTATAATCACAGAGAGATCACAATCATGACGATATACAGTTGGGAAGGTGTCAGGTACGAGACACTCTGCTCTGGTTCCCGAAATTACGTTGGCTTTGGAAAAAACATTTGAAATGGACTCGACTTGGTAGTCAAACACGCATTGAATGTCCATATCAGAGGAAAAATTAGAGGCCAAAATAGCGACGGTAGCTTTAGGATGCACAATTCTTGACAGTGGATGAATTTCGTCGATCTCGGGGAGATGATAAAATTCAAAGGGGAAAGCATTTATTGATGCATTGTTTCCTTCGCGCATCGCTAATCGTAATGAGATAACAGAATCAGCATGAGTTGGCGTCACACACTCAATCTTGTTAAATGAAAGGATTTTTGCTGGGGCAATACTTGATCCAAACGTGCATACTACACCATTATGAATCACTCCATCGACGTTGATTACGACGGTTGTATTGCCTTCCACACTAGCCCGGCCAGGAATGACATTGATTATCGTGACTGGAGTCATAAAAGTAAACGGTATGCCTCGGGTGGATATATAATCCATCATATCAAATGAAATTGTGAGAAGTACCGACAACGCACTCATGAGAGATGGGCTGACGCAACTGATTGAGCTCTCGTTAAGCACGACTGAAGATACGCGAATCTCCCCAAAAAGACAATAAATGTATGTCAAGTGGGAGAGCGTCAATAAATCACGGCTATTCGTATGCACCACAACATCATCTCCGCCATAAATCATTCCAGCACTTGGGGATATCTGGATAAGATCGAATGTCTGAAATAACTGGAATGCAACCGAGATTACACTCATTTTACTTGGCTGAGTGACGTAAATGTGCAAAGTGGTAGCTTGTGTAGTGCTATGATATACAGTCGGGACTACACATTCTCCAAACGCAGACGAAATAATGCGCATTGAAGATGAGCCAATTTTGCCAAAATCACACTGAAGTCGATGTACTTTGTCGAGTCCCTCTGCAGTGACTCGTACGATTGTACCACCCAAGACTGAACCGAAGCGAGGATACACAGAGGTAACAATTGGTGGAGATGCATAGCGGACTAAGATCACGTCCTTTTCCCATCGGACGTCGCTCTGTTGACCATTTAGAGAGACGGAGAGAGCAATCCATAGATTTGGGTTCTGTAAAGTGGGAACACGGCAGCGAACTGCAGTAGAGTTCACAAAAACAGCTTGAACATACTGAGTAACGCTTGAATCAAATCGACAGTTCAGCGATATTAACTGTCGAAAATTGGTTCCGATCACGACTAGATCGTCATTGTTGCCAATGATGAATGATGGAACTGTCATTTTTATTGTTGGTCGTGCTGTCAACACAAATATGATGTTCAGCTTTGACTTTTAACAGCTATTTAAACAAAATCATTTTCACTTACCATAAATAGTAAAATTTCTGGGTGACAAGTATTGAGCATTGTCGAAAGCAACGTCAACGGTCAGGTTTTGTGAGCTTGCATTGCTTGCGAGTGAAATTGGCGGAACCATGCACAATATTGCTGATGAGGAAATGTATGTCCCAGATGTGACGTATAAACCTCCAAATATGCAACCCAAAGTCGAGGCTGAAAAGAAGTGACTTCCCACGATTGTAATGTTGGTAATATCGCCGCTTTGGCCGTAGTTTGGTGTGATGCCAATAACTTGAGGCAATTCTGTTGAGTACATACAATAACATGAGTAAAGTAATGACGTAATTGAATGCATCAATATAATGAGCATACCTGTGTAATTAAAAGCAAATGATTCTGAGTATTCTTGAGTGTTAGTGGTGAGACGAAGTGAAACATTTCGTGGTAATCCAGTTCCTTGTGGTGGTGATGTGCAATGAACGGATGATTCAGACGTGAAGATGGCAGGGACAGTGATGTTTCCAAACGTACACATTAAATCAGCAGTATTCGGAAAGTTTTCACCCTGAACGTAAACTGAACTGCCACCAATTGCCGGACCTGTTGATGGGCGAATAGCCTTTACATTCCAGTTCCACTCATATTCGAATGCAACGGGATTTGAATAGAGCGTTTCTCCATCGGTGATCATCAAGAAAGTCGCCCGAAATGCGTCCTTATTAGGAGGAGATATGCATATGATCATCTCATCACTCACGGTTTCGGCCAACACAGGAATATTTGCTCCAAACTGACATTTGAGAGGATACTTGAACGATTTATTAAAACCTTTGCCGACAACAGTAACCTTGGTGCTGCCTCCAGCACGACCCCGAGATGGTGAGATGTTGAATACTGTTATTTGTGCCGAATTGTTGAACGTCAGTCCAAGCAGAACAGCAGTGTCTTCAGCAGCCGTGAAGTCTGACAAGTGGCTCATTTGTACGCGCAGTACTTCGTAGCCACTAAACGAAGGAGTTCGAAAATACGATATTGATTTCATCAACTCCTGTATCACTTGGGTGGGCCCGTTCAAATGAATCCAGGATGATGGACCATCGCTTGGCGGTAACTTCACGACAGAATTGGGGACATCGCTCATGAATCCTATTCGTCCAGACAGCGTTGTTGTTTGCAATCGAACATATATCATGTCTGTTGATGCACCTCCCACTGTTGTGCCAACACTGTACCCACGTACGATAGTCGTAAACATCTCAGAAGGCAAAATGACGACTGGATCATTCTCACTTTGAACATGTAACACGATCACATCAGATACTTCAGATACCGTTTGGTCCCGGTTGTTATAATCGATCACACGAATTCCGAGTTGTTCCGCGTGGTGCAAGGAATTGAAATCATGATTGGGTTGATAAAGAATTTCGAACAAGGCTGCATTCACAGATTGCAGGTCGCCACGAAAGTGCATAAACTGCTCCGCCGTGGCACTACCTTCCAAAAACGTAATATTGGTTTCGGCCGCTAATGAGATGACGCCACTGATCACATACAACTGGACTTCAAACATTGCACTACTATCAAATGTTGAGACGTCGACATCGAACACACTAACACCAAAAATACTGGCTTCTTCATCTTCAAGTACAAACTGAGCTGCAGGAACAATGAGCTGGGGAGGATCGTTCACAGAGGCTATTCTCAACGTGATTTCCTTTCCGCTTGTTGCAGTGAAGCCAAAACCAGTGCTTTCTTGATCAATCACACGAATCAGTAATGTGTCAGATCCATACCAATTCGAAAAGCTTTGGTAAGTGATTGTTGCCAAAACTGCGTTCACTTTACTGAGGGGTCCACTAAAAAGAATAAACTCGTTCCGGACACCCTTTCCACTCGCATACGTGATGCCGGCAGTGGACTGAAGGGTCAATGTGCCATGTTGGACCGCCATACGAATAGATACCTGGTAATCTAAGGCCATTACCTCTTTAACATCACTGATGGATATCCCCGTAATCACTAGCGGCACATCTTCTCGTCCGTTCACCAAATTGGAGGCGATGATTTTTGGATCATTATTCCATGGATTGATAAACAGAAACACTGACGCATAAGATGACGCTGCATCGGTGATAAAACTGACAGAGGTCCACTGGTAACCGTCCACATTTTGCCACTGTAGTCGACCTGTGTGGCTGCCACCGGCTAGTGATAGCACCATACTTGCTTTTGAATTCTTGATGCCACGAACGCTCCCATCTACATATGATGACAAGTGCCGGTACGCAACACCATCAATCACTAGCCGCGTTTGAATCCGGTTCCAGTACGCACTGCTCCAGGAACTGAATTGAGGATTGTCGCTTTGTGACAGTGGCAAATTGTAACTCAGTGTGACGCGAGTAGCAGTGGGTAGCGAGAATTGAAGCACGGAATCACCGACATCCGACCACTCGCCAACTGCTGTCTGACGATATTGGTCACCGAACGCGTAGACGGAAATCCGATCAAAGTGGCGTTCGCCTACGGCTACAAGTGTCCGGCCCATCGCAAATCCGTCCAAAGCCATTGGGGTCGAATACCAAGAGCGTTTCGAAGTTATCAGGTTCTTCCACAAAAGAACGACGCTATAGTCTCCAGGCATTAAGTCAATGATTACGCTTCCTTGGAGAATGATATTGGCCTTGGAATTCCCGCGCAGATAGCCATACGAACCAGTTTCTCGCCATTGTTCACCATTGATCTCCAGCACAGTCTCGATTTCATCTCGATCAGTACTTTCTGTGCTCAAACCAGGCAATAATGTGAATGTATCAGACCATACCACACATGAATTGCAGTTACCAACCTTGAACAGACTGGACAAGCAGCGGGCGCACCGGGATCTGGTAGAAAATGCGTAGCGTTGCGTTCTGCAGAAGACGAAAGTTCAGTGCCATGTCCGGCACGTTGATCCATGTGTTCACTGATGTTAGAGCTGCTGATGTCAACGGCTGTGTGTTCCAGATGAAGCGATGCTCGGCCGATACGACGAGCGATCGTCCACCGGCGAAGCCGTCGAGAACACCACTGAGGATCAGCCATTGCTTGATCTTCTCCCCACGCCGCCGCCACTGCAATTTGACTTCATGTTTTCCGGCCAACACTTTGACCACGAGGTAGCCACCAACCGTGGCCACGAGCGGCTCGTTGTCGCTTACTGTTGTGGCTGACTCCCGATATGGCGAGCCGTCCAGTACGACGCGGAATGAGAGCTCGCTCTCGACCGTCACAGTGACTGCATCCAACTCGTTGATACGCGACACCGATGCGTCGTACGAGATCAACAACACAGCTTCATTTGGGAGATTCACGTTCACCATGGTGTCGGGCACGTCAAGCCACGTATTTGGTGTGGACAGGGTCGCCGGCGTAAGCGGGCTGGCGCTCCACATGAGCTGCGTCTGCGGTCGTTCTGCCGCGGTCCATGGAGAGGCCAGGATCACGATAGCCAGAATCACCATAAACCGCATGAGACGGATACTGCGTGTCATGGTGAGGATTCCTCCACAAGGTCGCCAAGTGTCGCTTCGGCATAATTTTTCTTCCACCGTGAGCTCAGGTTTTGACGACCGTGATTGCAAGAAACGCAATAACCCAATTCATGTTATTCTATCCAATACCCAATTGAATTTTTCTAAAAGTATGCCAAAAGCACATTCTTGGGTGTGGGTGATACGTTTCAAGCATATCAGATGTGACCACAAATAACCGATTTTAAGAGGAAACCCTAAAACGCCAACCACTGGTAGGTACCACCAAAAGGGGTACCGATGCTCGTTTAAAACACGCACCGTTGAAGGGCTCGCACAAAACGCATACAGTAACGGTGGTGGTCGCCCAGGAGAGAGGGAGACAGCGCACCCCCCAACGTCGTGAGGCTCTCGGAGGAAGTGAGAGAGTGGCCGCCGCGTGTTCTCAGCGTCGTTAGAACTTCAGGCTCGTGCTTTCCCCTTTGCAGCGCACTCCCCCCACGCTCGCTAGGTCACAGAGTCGTCAGATAGATAAAAGAGATTCACATGGAGTCGTCCGATGGTACGTTGCGTGCGGTATTGTCGAGAGACAGACAGAGTAGGAGGCTGACGCTGCATGGACGGGTGCAGATGAACAACTAGCAGGCGCCTCACCAACTGTGTCGGACTCGGATTCCGGTGCTGAGACGCAAGCCAAGAAAGCGACGTCGAAGAAGCGCAAAGTGTCCAATGGATCGTCCAAGAAGACCAAGAAAGTGAAGGTCTCAAAGAAGAAATCAGAAGACGATGACGATGAAGAGAAGGTAAGCAGGTCTTGCTGCACTTGCATGCCTCTGGATCTTTGTCTGATATGCCTGTGCCACACAGTATCCCAAGTCATCGTTTATCGAAGACGAAGCTTCTGAAAGCGATGACGCCGAAGGAGGCGCATCTGGTGATTCCGATGATGACGACGACGAAGGAGAGGATAAAAACGAGTATGAGAACGATGGTTTTGTCGTTGACGATGAAGACGATGACGGATCAGACGATGATTCAGGTACGAGCACGATGGTGTGTGAGTGACTCATGAGAGCTGCATGCTCACACTGTGTATTGTGCAATGACCACAGGTCGCCATCGACGCCGTCGCAAGAAAAAGGAGAAAAAGCTGCGCCGTTTGAAACAAAAAGTGGACGAATTCGATGACGAAGATCTCATGCTTGTGCGGGAAAACATGGGCATCGACTCTGGCCCGGCGCGCAGTGACAGCGAGGACGATGACATGATGCGTTCGTCCAAGAAGCGAAAGGATGACTCGGGTCTAATGTCGCGCGAACTCAGTTACCGTATGTTCGGCGATTCAGATGAAGAGGAAGAAGATTCGGCTCCAGCTCGCAATAACAACTATCTTGGCAACGATGAATACGAAAGTGACGACATTGACGAGTTCATTGTTGACGACGACGAAGAAGGACGGGAAGGTCCTCGACGTCGTCGCAAGCAGGAGCCGATACCTGCGTCGATGCAAGGCCCTTCGGTGTACCAGATGGGCGAGGCAGAAGAATTGTTTGGAGATATGGATGGATTCCTGGAAGCGACACGCGGTGCTTCAAATGACAAATCAGCAAGCGCTCCGATGTCGAAGAAGGCTATTCTGTTGGAGAAGTTCGAACCCAGCGTTCTGAGGGAGCACATGATGACGGAAGAAATTCTCGCTGTTCGTGACAAGGATCTCCCGGAGCGGTATCAGCGGATTTTTCAGGGTCGTCAGTTCCCAGATGCTGAAGACAGAGCAGAGGAGTCTGAGTGGATCAGTGACTTTATCATCAAGAGCATGGAGAGAAAGGGACAGAGAAACTCAGCAGCGTCTCGTGGCGAGATTGTGTCAGCAATTGACAGTGTATTGCGCTTTTACCACGACGAGAAGCTAGAACCAGCGTTTGTTCAGCGTTACTGCAAGGAGTACTGGAAACTGGCTGGGCTTCACTCGGAGCATCTCTATCAAATTCTCGACCTTGACATTAGCTGGGACAAGTTAGATCGAAAGCGCAAGTCACTGCAAACAGGTATTCAGCGTGCTGTTGACGCTGCAGGTCCCAAAGAGTCCAGATTTGTGCGCGAGTGCTACCAGCGACTCTTTCGAACGCCTAGCGAAGAGTTGTATCAGGATTTATCCGAGTTTTTTGCTCTCGACGCTCAAGATTCGAACTTCCAGGATCAGTCGTCGTCAGATCGCAAGTATCGCCGCCCGGCTCGTCGTAACTTTTACCAGATCTGTACGAAGGGTGGATTACGCCCAGTGTCAATTGCTTTCACGATGAATGCTTCCGTTCTTGGTGGAATTGTCGCCGGTGTTGAACATGATGATGACACACTGAAGGACGTTCCAACTCCAGAAGAAAGCCCAGGCGTTTTTGCGCAAAAGTATACATCGAAAGAATTCCCGACAGTTGACGATGTTATGAAGGGTGCTAGACATATTGCCGCAAGTAAGGTAGCAGCTGAGCCGAATGTTCGCAAGTGTATACGCGAACTGTATCGTCAAAATGCTCGTTTGTACACTGAAGCGACACCGAAGGGGCGTGAAGAAGTGGACGAATTTCACTACGCACATGGTCTGCAGTACATTATCGAGATGCCAATCCTGGAAGTGTTTGAAAGTGGCGACATGTGGCTTCGTATTGCTCGCGCCGAAAAGGAGGGTCTTTTGACTGTATCATTTATAAATGAGAAATCGCAAGATCTTCTGGATCCTTTGGAGCCAATTTACCTTGCGTCAAGTAATGATTCTGACGAAGAATGGCAAACTCAACGCCATTTAGTTTTGCAAGAAGCAGTCAGCGCGTTCATGGTTCCTTCGTTCGAGAATGAGCTCAAACGTGAACTTGTTGTTGCTGCACGTGAGGCTGTTGTCAATGATTGTGGCAAAGCGATGCGAGAGCGACTGTCAGTCCGACCATATGAGCCTGGTGATGGCGTTGATCCTAGAATTATTTCGATTTGGATTGAGGGCGGTATGGATGCAATTGCACATATCGTTGCTCTTGATGCGAACGGAGAACTTGTGGACAAGACGCAAGGATACTGCAAAAACGGCGAGAAATATGTCCAAAAACTTACAACTACGCTATACAATTTTCTCACTGAACATTCCCGAACTCACGTTGTCGTCATTAATATTTCGGCTGGTATGAAATGTATGGACATGGGTGAACTCGTCGATGCTCTTCGTCGTCAGTTAGGACGTGAAGATGAATCTCGATTTGGAAAGGGAAATGGCCATGATTACCTTGATATTGTATTTTTGAAGGATGACGTGCCGCGTATGTATAGTCGGTCAAAACGCGCTGAACAGGAGTTCCCAGAAGAATCGGAGGCCTTCCGAGCGGCTATCGGTCTTGGTCGCTACTTGCGCAACCCAGCCTCCGAGCTCTGTGCTATGTGGGGAAATGTTTCGATGGATGAACCGTCGCGTGGTCGTGATCTGTTATACCTGAACGTCCACCCCATGCAACATTCGTTGGTGAAGGATTCGCTGCTGAAAAAGTATGACCGTGTGTTTGTTCAAGTTATTAACAAGTTTGGCGTCGATATTAACTTGCTTGCGAACCACAAACATACTTCCTATCAGCTGCAATTTATTAGTGGCTTGGGGCCAGTGAAGGCTGTCTCAATTCTTGACAAAGTCAGAGCGAAGAGCTTCATTGAACGCCGCCAAGAGCTACTATCGAAGGGATTCGTGGGAAAGATCGTTTACCGCAACTGCGCAGCATTTATCCGCATCCGAGAGCGTGATGCACTGAAGGACTCACCGTTGAATCCACTGGACGATACACGTATCCACCCAGAGAGCTATTACATGGCTGTAAAAATGTGTGGTGATGCAAACAACAACTCTACCATTGACATGTATGACCCGAACCAGTACTCATATGCCGTAGAAGACACAATGTTCCAGTCTGCCTCTGTCATTCGAAGCCGTAACGCGCCACCGAACGTGCGTTTGGATGATGTGGAAATCCAGGATGCTCTTTCAGAGCTCGATTTACCGGCATACGCAAGTCGATTGGAACTTCAGAAGAAGGGACCGAAGTTGCTTACATTGGAGTACATTAAGCGTGAACTTCGCTACCCATACTTTGACAAGCGTGAAAAATATCAGGTCCCCAAGGAAGAGGAACTATTTTTCCTTTTGAATGGCGAGACAAAGGAAACCTTGCGCTTGGGCATGATCGTTCCTTGTACGTTGTTGCACCTGTCGGGTGAATTCGTACGTGTTCGACTGCAGAACGGTATCCGCTCAAGTTTGCGCCGAGAGCTTCTTCCAGATCATTTACGAGACGCGAATTCTCAAAACTTCCCTAAGGGTTTGACCGTGAACGCAAAAATTCTGAACTTCCATCGTGATCCTCATGGTCGCTTTGAGATCCAGCTTGGATGCAATCGTCAATCTCTTATTGATGCGTCGATGTGTTTCAACTCAGAAGCATTGCCACGATACGCTGATGAAAAGTTAATTGCTGACGACAGTATTGCTCGAATCGATCGACTCGTAAATGAAATGAACCTTGATGATGACAAGGCAGCCGAGACTACATTCGGCAAAAGCGTCCTTGCACCACCAAAGAGAAAGAAGCGCCAGATTGCCCACCCTCTCTTCCGGAACGTCAACTGTCAATCTGCGATGCAGTATTTGCGTGAGCAGCCGGTGGGAGATATTGTGATTCGTCCGAGTACGTTAGGCTCGAATCATCTTACTCTGACGTGGAAAATGCTTGACGGCGTGTACCGTCATTTCGACATTGAAGAGCGCAACAAGCCGTCAGACGCTCGTATTGGCCAACAGCTCGTGATCAAGGAAGAGGTTTATGAAAATATTGACGAACTTAACGCTCGCTTCGTTGACCCCATGAACAATCTTGTGGATGAAGTCATTCACTACAAGTATTATAAGAAGGCATCTTTGGAGGAAGTTCACGAAGATCTAATCAAGCAGAAGAAGGCTCATCCGTCGAAAATTCCCTACACAGTTCACTTGTACAACAAGTTTCCCGGGTGCTTCTCCATCACATTTATTGCTCACGTGACTCCGCATAGCTGTCACATGGAAGTGAAGCCTGGCGGCTTCCGCTTTTTCGGTCGGCTCGAGTCGTCCATTCTGCCTACGCTGAGTCAAGCACTGCAGTTTTTCAAGATGAAGGCTCTGGTGGCTCCCTCTCACGGATCATCGTCTCGCCAATCGTCATCTGGTTACTCGCAAGGCGCTAGCAGTAGTAGCGGACCGTTCGCGCAAAGCTCAGGAGGACTTTACGGTAGAGACCGTCCTCGTCAGGGCTCTCGCTTTGACGGCGGCGGTGAGCGTCGTTACCGTGATGACCCTGCCAACAACGGTGGTCGTCGTTGGTAACTGTGCGCATTGGGTGAGATTGGGAAGATAGTAAATAGCAGCTTTCCTATCGTGTGACTTGGAAGTCGCTCAGACGAAGCGAGTGCGATAATTTTTTTTTTCAAATACACTTTCCCTTCTTACTCTGAAAATTACGTGACGTGGTCCACATGATACTATTCAGTAAAGTACGAGTTGCGAGCAGAGCGACACACGGACGGCGACATGGCGGGGTTGACGAATGCGGACTTCGCGCGCATCTTCCAGAAGGAGGCGGTGCAAGAGACCCCAGAACGAGAAGCCGAAGACGCCAGCGTGCCTCCAGCCGAGACCGATAACCCCGTGCAGCGCGCTGTGATACGACGGCGCGCCATGCAGAGTGGATTGCCCACAGAAGAAGAGGATGATGAGCCGCGCATGGGTCTGGGAGGCAGCACCCATGCGGCTACACGACCAAGCTTTGTGCGTCAGAGCTTCGTTCGAGCCCATGAAGGAAAAGAGGATATAAAGGAAGTTCCGGCTCTTCCGCCGCCGCGCGAACCGCTTTCGAATGTAAAGCCCACTTATGCATGGGAGAAGCACTCTAAGGCCTTCGGCAGCAAGTTCCTAGCCAAGCTGGGGTTTAAGGGTCGTCTTGGCAAGGAAGAGAATGGTGTGTCGACTACGATTGAAGTCGTACAGCGACCAGCGCAGATGGGCATCGGCTTTGGCAACTTCACGGAGGCCACAGCTCTGAAGAACAATCGCAAGTTACAGAAGGAGTGGAAAGGCGAGACCTTCGATGAGGAGGACGACCGACAGCAGCGCAAGCGCGAGCGCGAAGCACTTGAAGAAGACGATTCGCTTTGGCGGAAGCGGAAGGCGCCAACCGGCGGGAAGACGTATAAGCGCGCGGCGGATGTAAGCCAGGCAGCCCGGAGCAAGGTCTCCAACAAGGAAGTGATTCTGGATATGCGTGGCCCTGACGTCCGTGTACTGTCCAACGTGACCGATGCGTATGATGGCGATCCATCCAAAATGGAAGCCACGAAGCCAAAGTTGGGAGACGAGCTGATCTACAATGTGCGCATGGTTGTGAATCTCGCGCACGGTCATATCTGTGACTTGACGCAACAGATTGCGACCGACAGTGAAACGGTAGCCAGCATGAGAAAAGAAGCTAAAATGATCCGGAGCCAAGTAGAGATGGACGCACTTCGCCTGAAGAAGGTTGAACAATTGATGAACAAATCAATGGAACTGGAAGCAGCTGCAAAAAGCTCAAGGGAGAGCCATGATGTCGAAGAAGTGCTGACAATACTGCGTGATATTCGACTCGAATTTCCGCAAGAGTTCGAAATTTACAATATGTACCAGCTGGTTGCGTCTCTTTGCATTCCGACACTGAAGTCTTTGCTTGTTACTACGGATCTGTTGGATGAAGTACAGAGCAGTGAGGTGGTTCAGCAATATCGACTAATCCAGATTTTTCTCATGGATTTGCCTGATGCAAGCAAGAACGCACCAGACAGCAGTCCTGTCAGCGTCTTCCAGTTCATTCGCGAGAAAAAAACAGCTCTTGGAGACGAACTGTACAATTTTGTGCTTGAGGAAACCCTTTGGCCAGCAATGGTGCAGTGCATCAATGTGCAATGGAATGTGACGAGCGAAGCAACAGACGCAGTTGCTTTGTTTTCTAAGTTAAAGCCGCATCTTTCAAGTGATTTTGTGCAAGCGTGGCTGGAGCGTCTGGTTCTTCCTCGATTAAGAAAAGAGTGCCACCGATGGAAACCCCAGGATAAAGAAACCCTGATTCATGATTGGCTCTTTCCATGGGCTCCTATCCTTGGCGACGATATGGATTCATTGTACCCAGAGGTGCGCTTGGCACTCGCAAATGCGTTGAATCAATGGCACCCATCCGATCTATCTGTGTGTACTATTCTGGCCCCCTGGCGGTCTATGTGGGGCGAACACGAATACGCCAAGTTCACTCATCGGTACATTATCCGAAAGCTTATCCGGTCTCTTCATCGTGAGTTTGAGGTTAATCCACGCAATCAGTCTCTGACAGTGCTCGCATGGGTGCTGGCATGGAAGGAGCATCTTCCAGAACGACAGTTTATTGCACTTTTTGAAGGTGAGTTCTTTCCAAAATGGCTCAAGGCTCTTCGGCGGTGGGTATGCGCGTCACCCAGTCTTGTTGAATTAGAGAAATGGTATTGTGGATGGAAGATGTATTTTGAAAAGCACCAATTGGCCAACCACCAGAGGTTTGTCATCCACTTTCACGGCGCACTAGTACTGCTCCATTCGGCTGCCAACGAGGATGCAATAGAACGTGACGTGTATTTGGAAGCCGTACCCCAGTTGTGCAGGACAGCAGCAAAGAACTATCAAGAGGCACTAGTGAAAGCGAAAGAGAACGATATCAACGGCGACGACGGAACCAGTGCATCGGACGACGAAATGAGCGTCCACAAGAAGCCGAGTAAACGCAATGGAACATCGAGTAACGTTGTTGGTCTCAAAGATGTGATTGAAAGCATGTCCATTGCCAACAATATTACGTTCATGCCCAAAGGATTACATGATGGCCAGCAAGTGTATCTGTTTGGCAAGCACCACATTGTGATCGAACAAGGTGTTGTATTTGTTGAGGAGCCCAAGGGCGTGTTCAAGCCCGTAGATATCGAACAGCTCTTGTAAAGCCAATTTGATCGGATCTAGATTTAAAACTGACAAATGCTAACTTGACATTCCATTTCCATGCACCCCAATCACGACCAATTATCTAAATCAACACCATCAATTTGTTTCGTACTTAATCGAAATGATACGCTGCCTCAGCACAACTCCAGTTGAAGACATGGCGAGCAAGGTACGGGACCGGCTGAAGGAGCTCGAGGTGTTCCTGGAGAACGCACGGGCGGTAGACAATGTGGACGAGACCGTAGAGCATCTAGAGCGAGACGTGGCGGAGGCCATGGTACGGTCGCGAGCGGAGGCACAACAGTGCACGATCTTGCTCTTCCAGAGCTCAGAACCGCCCAGTTTGCTTGCCTTTCTCGATGCGAGCGCGCGCCTAGACGAGGACGCCCGCAAGCGCGAGATCGGCCAAGCACGAGACAGGGTCCTCCAGCTTCTGAGTGCATTTTTGAAAACATACAGCAAACATGCAGCGGTAACACGTAAGCAGATCGCGGAGCTTGCCCGACGGTGCCAGGCTATTGCGCGTGCAGAGCCATCAAACAAAGTCAAGTCCGCTGCTCTGTTGGTAAGTTCAGTGCCTCACGACAATGGCGGATAGCAAAGTGATGAATTCCTTGTTCTATGCTGTTGCAAAGGTGATCATTAGCATACTCCAGCATGCCGGTGCTCTTATTACCGCCGATGATATGGAGCCAGCCAGCTACGCTGACAAGTTGTTCTACGATCTCAAGTTTAGCAAAGCGACACAAACTGCAAAAGTAAGCGCCTACACCAACAAGTACCCTCGAGTGAGTAGGAATAAACACAGCTCTGGTTCTTATAGGGAATGATGTTGGAAGTTCTTGGTCACTTGGCGTCCAAATTTCCTCAAGAATGCGAGCCACTGGCAAACGCATTGCTAGTGTGGATTGAAGACAGCCTTGAGCGACAATTTTCCTCTGCTAACCCCGAGACTTTACTTGTAAAAGGATTGCTGTTTGCGCTGGCGCGGCTTGTCACGTTTGACCCAGATCGCTACACGCATGACGAGATAAAACGTCGAAAGATTTATAGGTACGCCAAGTGTTTCTGTTTCCTTTTAGTACCATGTTGACCGTTTCCTTGCAATTTACAGCTATTTAAGCATTGTGATGGCAACTACGATGGAAGGCAATCTCACTCGGTACAATGTAACGAAGTCTGCTCTTTTGTTTTTAACGGATCATTGCGGAAGCTTCAAAGAGGAAATCGGACTGAATGGATACACTTGGTTTACATATATGAAATATTGCTGCATAAGCGAGAACAAGAGCGTAAGTGATGGATTGTGCAAATAGTCATTGATTTCACTAATGCTGTTTCTCTTTAGATTAAAGAAGGTGGCGCTATCAGTTGCACGGATGCGGTTTTCCACGTGGTCGGAACGTATCTTGTCGAAGCCATTGACCTCGATCGGAGAAAGACCACAACAAAGATTCTCAAGGAAGCTTTGCCAATATTGAATGACTCCGACGCCGATAATTCGGTTCTTGGTTTCGCGCTTTTGTGCCTTGGTCGTCTAGTACGTCCTATCCAGACCCATCTTGGAGTAAAAACCAAATTGAAGATTGAAGAAAAGTTAAGAAAGTTCGGTGATAACTTGCTGGCTCTTGACGAAAAGTCGACCGCAATGAGATGGTCTCTTGCCTCAAATTTTATTCGATGCTTGGGATATTTTATTGAAGAGGTACGTGTAGCATTCGCTGATATTGACCCTAATCCAAACTTACGTAGTCTCATTAAACTAGTCATCGGACAGCGTAGTAGATGACGAATATTTGACTTTTATTGGTGATCTGGTATGTCATGTTATGAATGCTTATCCGCAATGCTTATGGAGATCCAAGGTGATGGTGCACAAGGACGTTTGTCTCATCTTTCGAGCTGTCATGAAATGGACTCCGACACACCCACTTATTGAGCGGTTCGTGTCGCACACATTACTTCTGACAATATCAAATATCACTCACGTAGAAGATTCGGTAGGCCCAGACGTTAATTACTTTACATTTCCTACGAAACTCACATTCGCTTGCGTGCTTTCTTACCTGTAGGTTGTACTATATCACCCAGAAACGGGAAATATCGAAACAAAATTGCTTTATGAGTATGAAAATTTCTGGGTCGCAATTCTCGCTGGAGGTTGGATGCCAAATATTTCTCGAGCACAGGTACTTGAGCATGTGAAAATTATCACAAACGATGGTACGGCCTCATCTCTTCGGACTACACTTTTTGATTGCATGATGGAAAAATGTGTTAAAGTCATTGAACGACTCGATCTTCGATATGAGCTTGAATCAGATATTCCTGGCCAAGATTCAGTTGGATATCACGTAAGTTATGAATGCGGTATTGGCAGCGTAAATGTATCAGCCTAATTTTTTTCCTTTACGTTTCCTTGCAGCCACACAATGCACGTGACCACTCAATTATGCTGAATCTAACAGAGTTTTTCGAGCGGGTCATCCCAAGATTGCCAACAAAGAGTTTAACGCAATGGGTAAGTTCATAACGAGTTTGATTCAGAAGTTGACGGATAAATGACTGACGCCTTTAATTAGATACCTGTCATTCTGACCAGAATTGTATATTGGGCTGACAGGCTGCCTTTAGTATCAAGCTTTTATCACATTGGAAGAGTTGTGGCTACTATTGCGGATGACTTGAGTTACTTCCAAGTGTCTGTTGATTGCCAAAGTTTTCCTGACATCAGTTTCGCGAAAGATGATTACGCTGATTTTGTGCACCGAACGTGCTATCAGCTACAATTTTATAAAGACGAATTATTGGTTGCTTGCGCAGGATTTGTGTTGTCAACGCCGTTGTCACTAATCAAGATTGACTGGATAATTCCCGCGCTTGTTGCTGCGCTATCAATAGGCAAATCATATCTCCCTGCGGCTGATATTGCAATCACTGCATTGGAACGATGGCAAAGTAGCAAAGTATCTGGACTAGATGTAGTGCTTGACCAAGTTATACCATACTTAGGGCCTTATCTTGACCAAGTTGATGTGGAAGGCCAGGATACTGCGCTTGCAAGAGCAATGGCCAAAGATACTGCTTTATTAGAAGCAGAAGATATCTCAGAATTCGCAGCAATCCAACGCCGAATTATGATGATTTTAGGCAAAATTGGTGGAAATTCCGCGCTATTGATAAGCAAACCAATATCACCTGGTACAAAAAGCACGAGCATAGATGTCACGCAAACGCAGCTTCTACGAATTCCGATGAACCTGAGCGACCTTCCAATTGAAATGCCTCTAGATCCTTTGGTGGTACAATTAGGATCGTTGGCAATTCAAAGTACAGACAGACAAATTAAGGCTGCAGCCAGTGAGTCGTACCACGCCCTATTGTGTTATCTTTGCGGACGAACAGCCACGAATCCTCATTCAAATGGAACCAAATCTGCGTATTACGTGATATGGAAGCGAGAACTTCCGAATCTGATAGTTCTCGCTGCTGATTCGGAAAGAATTTGTCGGAGTCTTTTTGAACCACTTCTATTTCAGCTTGCTCATTGGTTTTGCAGAAATGCTGATACATATCCGTATGAGTACACGTTGTTTTTGGATCAAATGGTTAGTAGTTTGTCCGATGCTGGCAGTAGTGCGATACGTGATTTGTCCGGCAAATGCCTTTCCATTTTCCTTGTTTTGTCACTGGAGAAGCACGACCATTTTGCCAACGCTGACGGAATTTTTGAGAGATTATTTTCGTTGTGTCATCATCCAGGAAGTTTGCAAAGAGCTGGTGCTGCAGCCACAATGTATCATTTTTTGCGCTCTCTGAGCACTGACAATAGTGCGGTCATTGCATCGTACGCCGTGCGGTGTTTAAAAAATTTATTATACTCATTGCAGTTGTGCCATCTGGACGACACAAAAAGTGGTGGCATTGCAAGCATGGGAAAAGATATGATCTTGAAAGCAATCGCAAAACTTCAACGAGCCATATTGCGGGCGCCTCATTTGTTGTCAAGCAAAAATACAGCTCCTGGAACGCATGAGATGACACTAGAAGAATTTATCAAATGGCTTTTTGTCCGGGTCGCCTCTACCGAGCGTCTATATCGAGAGAAATGCCGAGGTTTGTTTATTGCCTTCTCTGCAATTGAGAATGGAAAATCATGCAAGCAATGGCTTTTGACTGTTTCAGATGGAGACCAATTTCTAGACGTGAATAATGCTCTTGCTCCCATGGAGTCTTTAGCTCGAGTATTTACGTCAAGTGATCTCACAAGTGAACGCTCCGAAGAATTTATCGGTTGGGCAGAACAGTTATGTGCTTCACTGGAATGCTACTTGTGGTGCTCTGATATACTCGATGAGCAATCAAGAAATGTTCTTTCAAAATCTGTGACTGCTACGCCAAATAAATCCAAGCGAAAAGCACAACCACTCTCTTTTGGGGACGAATTATCTGGACAACACACAATTTCTTGGGCTGTGACGAACTTCTTAAAACTGGAGTATCCCAGGTTTCTGTTAGGAACAGGTGCTGACGAACGTATGTTGCGTAAGCGCGTGGCCAAATCGTACTTTTCAGTATTAAGCTGCCTCTGTCACGTTTTGAAAAAAACGCTAAGCTCAAACAAGAATTCATTTATGCTAGAACTAGTGAATATTAATGATCAAGCCTTAGCGGAAGCACTTTCAAATCGATTGGTAGACTTTTTGATGGATACCCATGCAAATGAGTTCAGATTGGATCCAAGCGTTTTGGTTGATGTCCAAGAATTTAGCTCGTACGTTATTAACACCAAACTGATCCTAGCCGATTCATTAAAACTGCACGCGACATCAAAACTATCCGCACTTTCGTCTCTTGGCGTTTCGAGAAGAGAAAAATCTGAGAAACCGTACCAGTTGTCTGAAGTATTTCCGATTGTCGTATTTTTCAACAAGGTATTAGGTGAAATGCGTGTCATGAATATTATGTGGTCTAACTAGCTCATTATTGTAGATTCAATTCAATTTTTTTGATGATTCCAGTTCGCAACACTACGCTGATGTGTGCGCGTGTTTTGCAAGAAACTTGATTGAAAAAGAATCGAAATCTCCTCAAGCTCGTCAGATGGCAGTTCAAGCGCTAAAGGTGCGATGAGTAGATTTTCGTAAAAAATCTATCGAGATTTTGAGTTGTACTTTTGTTGTATAGGCCGCTTGCATCTGCGGCTGGGATATCACTTCTATTTTTGAGATAGGTGATGCAAGGCGTGTTTTTTCCTGTATCTACAATGATATTATCAGCTTTTTGCCAGTCATTTGCATCTGGAAGCAATGCTCTGATGGTCTACTTTCGAAATCAACTACAAATGTCCATGTACTTACAGTACTAGTTGATGTTCTTCGAGACGTTACTACTTTCAGAATTTTGAAACCCGAATCGGCCCAATGGGATGAGCTCGTGAAAACCATGCTTCCATCTTTCAAACAAATCATCCAAAGCGTTGGTGGTCACATATCCAGCACTCGCCGACGAAGATTGATTGTGGATCTACTTCACCAAATGGTGTTTATTTTCACTCGATGCACTGAAGACTTGATTGACACGTTGAATCTTGGCCCACTTCCTGACGTTCTAAGTGTGTTACTGGAAATGCTTAAATATCGAGGAGTGAGCTACTTAATTAAGGCTGAAATCCTGGATGTGCTCTCTATGATGGGCCCTAGGTATACGTCTACCACAGATCAGAACAAGGAGAGCAAACTCATATTAGCAGCACTAGAAGCATTTTTGGTTGAAGAATTTCCAATTACATCTACTGATGTCAAGCCTGGTACGAAAGATTTCGATGTTTTCCGGCTATTGTTTTGCAAGCTCCTGAACGTAGTCGAATGCAGCCACTCAATCTTGTACCTAAAGATTATCTTTCCATGTTTGAAGGAAGGGGAGTCTCACTTGTTTGCAAGAGAAATCAAGCGCACTCTTTCGACGTTTGCAGAAGAAGTTTTGAGAAACTGCAAACAACACGGACCTGATTCCACTCCAGAGAAAGGGATTCCAGCACTGACGGAGTTATCTGAAATCGTATTAGACGTCTCTCTCAACGTTGCAACCCGAACATTACTTTTGGACTATGCTTTTACACCATTGATTGAGCAACTGGAAAAATCCAGCGTAAAGTCGCTTTACTTATCGCCATTTCAATCAGACAACGTTACCTTGGTTGGTAAACTTGCGGCAATAGTCACAAGCTCTGGTGACGTCGTCGGTAGCGGCTCAATCTTTACGTGCGGCGTGGCATTTTCTCTTGTGGAGAAATTATTTCGGTTAATTGATCCGGAGTGTATACGAACTGACATAAACAACACGTACCTGGGACATCAGAATGGCAAAGGACGAGAATTTACAATGCTAATTTGCAAGTGCGCTAGTAAAATGGTGACGAAATCTTATGACCACGTCGACGAGGGAATTCGATTCGCTTGTTGTGAGGCATACAATTGTCTACTAATTGCAGTGGCGCGTACTCAGAAACAAGAAAAGTTTTTTGACCAAATCTTATTCCAAGAGTCAATTTGGAGTAATCTGGTTGATTCGTCACCTTTACACCTGCTAGCTGAAACGAAACCTTTTCAAAAAGTACCGTTGTCGTTTCTCTCAACAACAACATTGGAGTCGCGACAAGGTCGGCAAGGAGGAGCAGTATCGTCTAAGCATCAAGCAGGGCCTTCTGTTTTGGACTTTTTTTTGGGAAGCAGCTTGAGTCAACAGGAAAATGGTATTATCGATGCGACAACTGTCGTGTCTGCAGAACAAGCAGCATCCAACTTCTTATTCACAAACAAAGAGATTGAATTGGATTCGATAAATGAGCACAAGTGCATGATTCCTCTGCTACGTGTTCTTTTACAAATTGAGGCGGATTTCAGCGGCGGTTGGAGCAAGAAGGATATGCCCGGCTGGATGAAAAAGCTGTTCAATGTAGTTTCAAATAGCAGTATGGAACTCAATATTCGGTTATTTTTGGTAAAAGTTGTGCTGAACTTGCCACATATTTTCCACCCGTACGGAATTGAATGGATTCCGAAGATTATGGACACACTGATAGACGAGAGCTTGATGTCTCGACAAACTGCCGAGTTCCATTACTTGCTTCGTGATTGTTGCCATTTGTTGCTTGAAAGCTGGAACGATGTACCAGCACTTCAAATAAGGTCACCAGCAAACCGTTTCGTGAATAGACTGATTGAGCTGTCGCCACACAACAGCAAACAAATCATGCAAGACAACATTTTGCTTGTTCATCAGCTATTCCAATTATGGACTGATATCATTCAAGTTGAGACTGATATTTTAAGAAAAATGCTGTATTCAAGCCCAGATAGCCCTCGAATGGAAGAATCACAGCGTTTTGTTGGGCTTCAAGTCATCAGCTCAATGCTCAACGTTGGATTGACGAGCGATATTCTTTCTGATCGTTGCTCCATTGACGGACATAGTTTGGCAAACGGTATACTGGATGCCTTAACGTACAAAAAGGGATACGTTTATGTAGTAGCAGCAGAAGTTGGAGGGCTCTTCCTACGCGCATTGGGTACCGCTACAAGCGATTTCTGTGAGAAAGTTTCCAGCATCATATTTGACGCTTACAACGAAGAAGAGTTCGGTAAATTCTTGGCCTTACTGCGCAATGTTTGCGCTCACTATCCAGATTTTATGAATGACGACATTTTGCATCGGCTTGCGTATGTCCTTCCAAAAGTTATTGCAGTGGATAAGTGGTCGCAACTCGCTGCTGAAACCTTGAATTTTGCGGCAGACAATACCGAAATATCTCGCCAACTTTTTACTCACGTGCAACCAACTCTTCAGCGGCTATTGTCACATCGACAATTTGGTGTGCAATACGTTACACTCCAGATGCTTTATAAACTTGCTGGTACTCTTGACCAGGAGCAAATGAATCGTTTGTGCAGAAGCTCGAACAATGAGAAGCCTGGCTTTTTAGATATCTTCGTTCCTCACGAAGATCTGAATTGTCGTAAACTCTTTTACCAAATCGCAGCTCAAATATACAAAAATGATGTTGCGAAGTCGACAATTAAAGATGCAGTGCGTTGTGCTCTACTTCATGGATTTTCGGACACAGACTCGAAAGTGCGCGAAGAAGTGTTTGGGTTCTGGGATAACTCAAACATGCTTTCTTCTGGATGCCGTCGCCGATTGGTAGATTTATTTGGATCATTTTACGCTCCTGAAATTGCGGACAAATGGCTGCTGTACTCTACAAACATGTTAATTAGTATGGCAAAAGACGACAACTCATTTGACTCTCCTGTTTTTGATAGTCCTCTTTGTGATACAACTTTTGCTGAGGCAACAATCGACTCGACGTGGCCAGGAACAAAGCAGTCGATGGCACCTCTTTTCTCTGTTGAAGCTGAGAAGTTTAATGATCTGGCTGCTGGGCGATTATCGAGTTTGGGACGTGACTCCCTACATTCCTTTTCTGATCGACCAGAGAACAGCCTTCTCCAGTCACAACTTGTATCGTGTACATTGCGTAAGTCTTTCTCTGTATGCTTGGCACGTTTGGTAGTAGGTTTTTACTCACCAAAATGTTACTAAACAGAATCACAGATTTCATATGGTCATGACACCATGTCATCTCAGGACATTGGTGGAATGCAAAAATTGAGAAGAGGAAGGCGATTTACAAAGGGAGCTTCAGACATAGGTGGTTCAAGGACCATACCGAATATTCGTGGAAAATCGGACAAGAACCTTTTTCAGGAGCAGCACGCTTTACTTAAGAAAAATCAAGAAGCTATTCTTCATAGGCAGCGGCGGGCAAGAAAAGAGCAAGTTTCAATGAGACGAAAATACCGTGCGGGTGAGGTTCCTGATATTCAGATCAAACTACGTGATATTGTTGACCCCTTGGTTCTGCTGTGCCAATGCCACACGCCAACGTCAAGCCTTGTTTTCTCGGTGGTGTTCCCGTCCATCATTGAAAGCAAAAGGTTTGGTGACAAATCTACAGTAATGGGCAATTATCTTGGAGAGCATATTGAACGCGCACTAACACTGTCGAAAACATCACCAACGTTCGTTGAAGCGATTCATCGTGCTCTTTACGGTAGTGTTACGAGAAATTCTGAGCTCATTGATCTTATTAGGGTGTCGCCAAAAATTATTGGTGATTCCAGTCTTTCAAGTGGATGCTTCCATTCAGGCGAATTACTTTTGGAAGAAATTCTAAATATCGGAATGGAAACCGTCACTTCGAAGCAGACGACTCCAGATGATTTCACAATAGAGTGCTGGGATCAACTTTCGAAGATTTTAGCATCCGTACAGAAAAATAATTTTTTGACCGCACTCTCGGTGAGTTGCTGCACAATCAAGGAATCAAGAGCTGCAGTTGAATCTCAGCTTTCGGGAGATATGCCGGCTGCAATCGCATCATATAAAAGAGCTCAAGATGTATTGGAAGCGCAATTGGAGCTTGTAGGAGACGATGAGGGTCTAGCAGCCCGATATGAGGCACATCGGTGCTTCTGGCAACGAATGAGTTGCCTTGAAAGATTGAATCACTGGGAGAAACTTCGCCAAGAACTAAACACAGGAGGCAACGAGCATGACAATTTTATTTGGAAGCAGGAATCACCGTACTTGGAGCAAGGGTTTGGTCATTACACTCGATCGTGCATTGGTGTTATCGGAAAGAAAAGGCTAGCAAATGAAGATGCTAATGCCTACATCCACGAGTTAAAGCACTTCCTTAGTAATGCCCCAGGTAATACCCCGACATGGCAGTATATTAAGGCAAAATTCAGCTCTGAACTATGCTTGGGAGCTTTGATTGATGAAGACTTAAATCAAGTTCGTTTCCATGTGGAAGAATTTTACTCAGAGTTTTGCTCTCGATGGAGAAATACAAGTCAGCTGGCGAAAGTAACGCGACTCGAGCTAATGCAGTCGTTATCAACTGCAGTTGAACTTGATAATATGCTCTCTTTATTGCGAGTAAATGCAAGTGACAAGTCTAGGGAAGAACGCTACGTTGATTTTTTAGATAAATGGACTACAACGATTCCTCTCGAAGGAGAAGGAGGGCCAATTATTTGGTCTCAATTTGCAATGGTACAGCAAATTGTTGGAATACAGTTGTTGAAAAGCGGTCGAGAAGATGGTTTCCTATCTGATGCATCGAAGGACATCTTCTTGCAAGATCTGTCTCAAGTAATGCTGAGATATGCGAAAGCAGCGGTTTCAAGTGATTTGTTGGCTCTAGCATCAAAGTATTTGAAAGAATATCGAGAAATATGCAACGAGCATAGCCTGCCGAAAGTGAGTTTATTAATGATCGAAGTGTTTGTTTCCCATGTATTAAAACTTGCGGAGCGTCAAGAACAAAATTCCGATTTTTCGTTAAAGCGAACTGACTCTGTTAGTGTGCTTACGCGATACTACCAAACTTCGACGCGGATGTTCGATAATGACGATATTTTGGAGTTAATGGAGAGTTTGCCTGCCGAAGATAAAGTTACGCTAGGTTGCCTCGAGGCCCAAACATTTGCAAAAGCTGCTGATTTTTACATGGCAGCTCAGCTCGATAAATCTCAAACCGAAGAATATGTTTCGAGAGCTTTGGATGTCTTCCAGAGATCGTGTAAGATTCCCTGTGTTGGAGGAGAGTCAACAAAATCACTGGTTCATTGCCGCCTGACATTAGTGGAATTTTTGACTGATCTGATTTTCGGTGACAAAAAGAATGAGTGGGAGAAGTTTGTGAAAAAGGAAGATATTGTCAGGGTGTTGACCGAAAATGTTCTTGGCGGAATGGCGTCTTGTAATCAAGAGTGTTCGAATTACTTTCCACAGCTGTGTGAGCTTATTGCACCGTACTCCAGAGTGGTGGTATTATTTGAAAATTTTTTGTTTAGCAATGTCCCGATTTGGACTTGCTTGCGTTGGTCAGCTCAACTTTTAGCTCTTGTGAATGGGCCATTAAGTAGCACAATTGTATCGATTTTGGAGCGAGTATGTACCACTGTATCGTGACAAAGTTGGTTGTGTGGTATTGATTTTTTTGTCTATTTAGATTGCAGAAAAATATCCAGCTGCTATATTCTACGATTTGAAAGTTACACTCGCAAAGTCGGCGACACTGACATCAAAACTCAGCCGAGTTGAGGCTTTAGTTTCCAACTCTGTGATGGAGAAATTTGTGGATGCATTGCGATTGTAATTTATAATCCTTTCTTTTGTGTTCCTGCAATCGTCTAACAAGCAATGTTTGTGTGTATTTTTGTTGTAGAATTCATCATCCTGAATTACGCTTGAAGGAAGGCTTGCGAGAAGTAGCAAAGCTAATTCAAGAAGGAAACACCTCACGAGCTAATGAACGAGCGTCGGAAGTTTGGCATGATTGCTTTGCATTGGATCGTGCTTCCCTTGGAGGGCAAATTGGTCGATACAATCGCGACTGGGCGAGAGCGACAAAAAAAGAATTGGAGCGCATTATGGGAAAAAACGGATCAAATGTATCAACGAAAACAATCACCACAGCTCGAGAGTGGATTTCCAATCATTTCAGTGTGACACCAGGAAGGTACGGTATATCGAAGGATATGAACGCTCGATTGGGAGATTTTGCTGAATGGCTTGAAGAATTTGACCATTCTAAATTTCGGCTGGAGCTTCCGGGGCAATACTCAACATGTAAGATTTGCAGTGTGTGCGAAATTTATGTTAACTTATTGACATAATTTTTATTTATCCTTTGTTGTAGACTGGGGAAAACCTGATCCATCCACCCATGTGAACATTTTAAGTTTTCATGCGATTCTGGGAGTTTTGGCATCCAAACAACTTCCAAAAAGAATTACATTGCGCTGCAGTGATGAGCTAGACTACACTTTTCTTGTGAAAGGAGGTGAAGAGTTGCGGCTGGATCAACGTATTGAGCAGTTGTTTGACGTGATGAATCATATACTGAACGCGCACCCACGTTGTCAAGATCGAAATTTATCAACACGAACGTACAAGGTGATTCCAATGACCCAGGAGATTGGGATAATTGAGTGGCTGAACAACACGGCTACACTGAAGGGTGTTATTGAAAATCAGTTGCAGAAGGATAATCGATGTGCTGATTTGTCCAGCAACAAACGTCAGAAACTCCAACTATTCACTACAACAGCGGCGAAGATGTACGAAGCATTTCTTATGAAGCAACGTGGAGCGAGTTTCGGTGCGAAGGTGGCTGCGCCGTCAACCAATGATGTCGTCAAGAATTTCAAGCAAGTGCAAGACCTTATTCCTGGGGATCTCTTACGGCGCCAGTTGCTTGGATCTGGGTCAGACTTTGAAGCGTTTCTTATTGTTCGTGATCACTTCATTACATCGTTGGCTGTGTTTAGTGCGTGTTCTTATGTTCTTGGAATCGGTGATAGGCATTTGGACAACTTCTTGCTAGACCAGAAAACTGGAAAAGTAATTGGGATCGATTTTGGTGTCAGCTTTGGTGCTGGTGCAAGTATTCTTCCCGTTCCTGAGTTGATTCCGTTTCGATTCACGCGTCAGATGGAATATGTTTGCCACCCGTATGATGGATCGAATTTATTTGTCCAGGATATGCAGCTTGTCTTTGATGCCTTGCGCCAAAAGAAGCAAGTGATAGCAAGCGTCATGAATGTGTTCCTGCACGAACCACTACTGGACTGGCAGCAGTCGACGACCATGCACACCAAAGAAATCTTGATGGACTCAACAGACGACCAACCAACATTAGAAAATGCGGATGTGCAAATGGCTCCAGCTTCGATTCAAGAGACCAAATCGTCTGGCAAACGTCTTGCGCGCTCTAAAAAAGGCAAGGAGCAAAGTCCGCAAGTCACTGCAACTCCAGCTTGGCTTCCAGATGTGAAGATCGCTATTGCTCGGCGTAAACTGGACGGATTCTCCCCTCGATTGCTTTTGAAGGAAGAACTGGCACAGAACATACATATTACAGGCCAATTGGCCAAATTTCAGTCTCTCATTGAAGAAGCAGGCGCTGCAGCTCACGTTGAGCAAGTGCAAAAAGCCAGTGCGATGAGTTCAGTGGCGCAGGCTCAAGAACTGTTGGCGTTGGCCCAGTCAGAGAATCTGCTGGGCCGAACGTATCACGGCTGGATGCCGTGGCTGTAGGTATATTCGTTTAACACTCAGGTTTTCGAAAACGTTCTCTTTCTTCCCTCTTCATCTTAGTGCTAGCTAGGGTTTCATCCGCCAGCTGATGCAGTCCGGAGCAGCTCTTGCCCGATTCCGCGGGTGAGCTGCTTGGGTCCAGAGCTATAGGTTCAGTACAAGATGATCAGCGGCTCATAACCAAAAATACCGCAATAGTGTGTATATCGCATCGATAGTTCGAGCTCGTTGACGCGCATCGGACGCTGAGGTCACCCAGTGTCACAAGTAATCTTTTCAGTGGGGTTAGTCGAATTCAACGCATTGCAATTGCCCCTCACCCAAACAGCAGGGCCCAACTCTATTAAAGCTGCATAGGGTACGAGGACTTGAATTGCCTTGACAGAGCCATAACCTGGTGCTTGCGTCTGCTCGTGGTGGAATGACATGTGAACCAAACCGTGGCATTAGCCTTCTTACTGATCCGATGGCGGGCGACGGAAGCTATCTGCGATCTCATTGGTCGGTGGCGACATGCCTCCACCCAAGCGTCGCGAAGCTTCACTCTGATTGGCTGGAAGCTAAACACTCACTGCCCAAAATGCGACAGGGTACGTACCGTACCCGCCCATCATTGGTCGCCCTTACAAATATTAGGTTTGCTTGTTGTTACGGTACTTGAATTTCTTGTTGATACTTTATGGCATTCTTTTTCAGTATGTAACTGGCAAATGTGATTGTCTCTATAAAGAAGGTACATTCACAGAGCCTCTGTTCGCTAGCGCGTGCCATGACAACTTTTCATTGCGCAACCCAAATTCAACTACAAGCTGAAGCTCAAAGTCAAGCAGGTGGTTCATTCTTCAATTGCTGTATTTCGGCCTGTCTACAGTATTGGGCGTGGGTACTTTTAAAACTCTATGATGCCGTGCAAACTCTATATCAATAAAGCGCTCACCTTTTGCAAGCGGTTGATGGTCGTTAGTCCGAGATGAATGATCCGCTTCCGTCATCCGTCTCCACTCAATCCATGTTTCTATTTTCCTCTTTCGTCCGCCATATTAAGTTTGCGCAGCAATTGCGCTTGCCCTTTCGGCCTCTGGCCCCAAAACAACCACTTGCCAATTTGCGCGCACGTGCACACATCTGGTTCCGGCGAGTCTACCTTCGCGCAACATTCGCGGCATAGCGGCCAGTGTGTGACTGGGCTCTTCCCCACGCAAGCAGATCCGATGACGCAGCACGAGCTCACGCCGCTGGTGGAGCCGACCACGAAGCGCCTCGCGCTGGAGCACGTGCCGGCCTGGCAGTTCTGGCGCACGACCTCCCGCTGGCACCGTTTCTTCCTGCTGATCCTCATGAGTCTCATCCCGTTCGGTGGTCACTTTGCTAAGGTACATTCCCTCTGATGTCAATGGGTGCAGTGTGCTGAGTCTCATGCCGCACTGCTTGCTTTGCTGCCTTTCAGAACAGTTTGTCCTCTCTGGAACAGCTCATGCTGGACGATCCGACCTTCCCGATCTCCAACACTATGTACGGCGCTCTGATCTCGGCCGTGTCGGTGCCCAACATGTTCCTGCCGCTCTTCGGAGGCCGATTCCTGGACAAGAAGGGCCACCGCAGCATCATGTTGTTCCTGCTCTGGATCTGTGTGGGCCAAGCGATCTTCGCACTCGGCATGCAGCTCAAGTGGTACTGGCTGGCGCTCTTTGGTCGCGTGTTCTTCGGAGTCGGTGAAGGCAGCGTGGTCGTGGGCTCGCGCGTGTTCATCGCCTACTGGTTCCGCGATCGTGAGCTGACGTTCGCCATGGGCGTGGCTGTGGCTGTCACAAACGTCTCCAAGATGCTAGCCAAGGCCACAGTAGCGCCCATCGCGCTGCACTTCGGTGGCTACGTGCAGTCTCTTTGGTACAGCTTCGGCATCTGCGTGTTCTCGGTGCTCGTGGGCAGTCTTGTCTGCTCGTACACCAAGCGTCTCAAACGCATCGTGAAGCAAGCTGTTCGAACGGGTGAACCGCTCGAGAACGACCTGATTTGGCTCAAGGGATACGCCGACAAGAAGCGTGTGAAGCGTCAGATGATGCTGCGTCAGTCCACCACTGTGCATGGCGCTGAAGTCTCATGCGAGTCGGTTCAAGAGTTTTCCCGCATCTTCTGGACCATCACGATTCTCCACGTGACGTTCATCAACGTGTTCCACCTCTTCCAAAACGTATCCAGCAGCTTTTTGTACCAGACTTACGGCTACTCGCTGGTCAAGTCGGGAATCGTTAGCAGTCTCTCGCACTCGTGCGTTGTGTTTGCGCCTTTGATCGGACTCTTGATTGACCAGTTTGGTGGTCGCATGTTCTTGATCGTCGTCTCCTCCATTCTCTCCATCGTGGCGTATTCGCTGATGAACTTTACCCGGATCGACCCCATGATATCGATGGTCATTATCTCCATTTGCCTATCGTTTACCCCGACAATTCTCATGGCTGCCATTCCCAACACGGTGCGCAAGAAAAGCTTTGGTGCTGCCTTCGGCATCGTGGAGATTACTGACGCGATCGGCTCGACTGCTGGCAATTTGGTAATTGGATTTCTCCGTGACGAGACCGGCAGCTACGAGGCTGACATGCTTTTGCTGCTTGGCATGGCCGTTGTGGCGCTCTTGCTGAGTCTGGTTCTCGTCTATGAAGATCGCCAGACTGGATGGAAGCTCAGCGGAGCAAGCACCCGATCGCGCACAGTATCTGTCGATGATGAGGACCCGATGGCCAACTATGTGCTCGCTCGTAAGCTCAACGAGAACAATTCAGATGAGGATAGTGGCGGCAGCTCGCCCCGTCCTGGAACTGACAGCCGAGGTGCCGGCACAAGCCCTGCGCCCCCGCAAAGTGCGTCGAGCAAGCACGTCGCGTACGCTGACCAGGTAGATGTCGTCTAAGTAGGTAAAGGATCGAACGTGTGGGCTGCCTTGCCGTGAATCAAATAACGCAATTAACTGATCCAGACCAGAATGCAGTGCAACAAATTAGGCGAACCATGTGTGAAGTAGTACTACATTGTATTTAGAGAAAGACAACGAAAACAAGAGCGAGTATGTAACGAACACCTGTCAACTTCCCTTACCGTATCAATTCCCCCTATTTCAATGTGAGAGTTCACAGCACAAATGGTGGATTGGCAGCTGCCAGCGTGAGCTTTTGGTACATAATTTTAGCAGATGAGTACGCTGGAAGATGAAGACGGCTGGAATGGTCATTAAGAACCACCACTACAGGATAACTGTCATCAGCTTGCTCCTGCATGTCTTCAGTTGGCGCGCAGATCTCCAGTTGGAAACGTTGAGTTGCGTTTGGTAGACGCCACGAAGAGGATGCTTCGAGTAGATCCACATTACGGCAAGCAATCCAACTCTCAAGTGTCTCAGATCGCGAAGCCTTGGCGCCTGTCAGGTATTGGTGCATGGCACGCCGCTCGAGATACGTCAGCTCTTCAAGGATGACCCAAAATGAGTGGTGGAGCTCCGATTCACGGTCGTAGATGGCATGGCTCTGCAGATCACACAGCAACGAAAGATCTGAGTCGCAAAGACGAGCTCGAAGCGACGAGGCCGTCGAAAGTTGCAGGCAGCGACTTGGCACGATTGACAGCAATCCTTTTCGAACAGAATGAAGTGCTGATCGGCGACAAAGACTGTCCGGATTGCCGTCGGATCGAGAGCCACCCAAAGCACCTTCACTCATGTGATTTGTGGGCTTCACAATATAATCCCACAGTGAATACGAAACAAATTGCAACGGGAGTCTCACTCGACTCCGCCAGGCGATCCCCAAAATTTGGCCGAACTGGAAATACCATTGTAGGGCTTGGGCTACTGAGTGTTCAGTGGTCCTGGAAGAAAACAGCCTCGTGTTCACGCCAAGCTCCACCTCTTTGTAAGCAGAAGAATTAAAGTTTAGAGTTCCATGGCCTTTTCTGGTTCTTGTAGTCGTGGGCACAAGCAACGGAAAGAGTGGGGACTGAATTTCAGTCGTCACGGCTTCGAGCAGACGCAGGTATTGCATATTTTGTGTTCGTTTTTCACTTTCTTCTTGGGGTTCTTCACTTCCGTCACTTCCATCAGCAGACGTGGCCGTTTGGTTCTCAATAACAACGTCAAATGCGCGATATATTGAAAACATGTCAAATGGAGTCTCGTATGCTCGTCTCAACTGCCTGGTATCACTCATTTGTTGCAGATGATCAGAGAGCTGAGCAAACAAGGATCGATGACTTTGCTTGGTCAAAACCCATTTCTTTCGAGATCCTGGTAGTTGGACTCGCGGCTGATTCCAGAAAGCAACTGGCTTGGAATGAGGTTCTCTCATTCGAAATCGCGGTAAATCCAGTTTATCGATTCCTGCTTCGGGGGGTGACGAGTCATTCGTTATGGCAGTGCAGACACCGCTCAACCCCATGGTTGGAGTCGCCGATTTTAGCAATTCAGCATCAATCAGTGTGTCTTTTTGCGCTTGAAATAGATATCCTATCGATTGTTGACATAACTGACTTAAATCAGACGGATCTGGCAAAATCCAGCCCGTAGACTCTATTATTGTCGCCAACTCTGTCGTGGCTAAAGCAGCAATTGCCGCTCGTGACTTGTCCTCGGCATTCGCGCAGGTCATTTTAGTATGACTATCCTCTGTGGGCGTTACACAAGGCTCAATCGAGCCAAACGTATTCATTTCCGGCATGATGAAGCGAACAGCTTGAAAGATACTCCGATTAATAAAAAATAAATATCCAATGCGAGCGAGAGTAGTCGATAAATGATCATCTTGCGTACATTCCAGCCCCTCAAAAATAAACGCCAATACACTTGCATCCAGAATCTCAGCTTTGATATCGGTAAAGCTGAGGTAGTGTGGGTCGGACAACGACCGAGCGGCCGCCGTAGCATCCAGCAATTCAATGACCTTTCGATCCAGTGCAAATGTGTCAGATGACAACGTTGTCCACAGTTTTTGATTGTGAGCGAATCTCGTACTATCCATGCATTGCTCAATTGGTGCATCGCTTCCAATTATTACCTGAACGCCATCATCATGTATCTTCAAAGACGTCTCAACAGTAGAGACAACAGCTTGTGTTTGAATTCGGTGAACAGGGAATTCGTTGGGATTTTCAAGCATTTCTCGGCAAGCAATCAAATTCCATGAAGAGCACTCGCGCTTGCCTTCCTCAACTATCTCGTACCAAAGCTCATGATGGTATTCCCCCAATACAAAACATTGACCCTTTTCAGTGAAAATTGAGTCTCCATGCGCAAATCCGTATTTTTCTGTAGCAGACGGGCGAATGTCCATTGCAACATTACTACCGAGCACAATTTCGCGGCAAATAATAGCTCTCCGTTCCCACTTTTGATAAATTGCGAAGACTTTTTCGTAGAGTTGTTGCGATTTATCTGGGCACTGATATTTTTGGGCCACGATATCGTTATGAACGATTAGATCTTGTACCGCGCCAAGGATCGGTAAAGCACACGCATTCTGGGATCGACTTTCTTTACTAGATGTAGCAGTTGAAGGCCACAGTGACGGCGGAATTAATGAGATCTGGTCATCCTTATTGTACATAGATACAGCAGGATACCATTTGCAGCTTGCCGCGCTTTTTCCATTGAATTTTAAATTTGAGGCAGCAATACCAAGATTTTCTCCGTTACGATTAAATGCTAACGTTTTCGCATCACAATCTAGCGTGACTTGGATGATATCCCCCTGTTTGAAGATCTCGCCATACGAATGAAGCTTCGTCTTGTTATGCCACACTGCTTTGTTCGCCAAAAATCCGTATCCAAATGCGTCACTACCAATATAATTTTCAAGGTTGGCGTCACATGTGCAAACGCCAATAAAGATATTCTTTGACACGCAAGTATCGATGCGCACACTCCAAATATGAATGCCCTGGCTAAACGAAGCCTGAGTTCGAACTGTCCGCCATTTCTTATTATGCAGATTCTTCACAGTTAAATTTTGATTGAACACTATCAAATGTTTCCCAATTGCACTGGAATCAAATTCAAATGGGGGAAAAGCTTGAGTCTGAATAAAAACCTCTGTCACCTTTGTCAGCGAAGTTTCTTCATCAGCACCGAGGATCGTGGCTGGTATTGGAACAAGGCGTAGCAAATACCTTGTATCGGGTGCGAGATCGCGAATCTCAAATGAGCCTTTTGTAGAGAGCGAGTTGTTATTGTCTGATGCCGTATTACATACGATGTTAACGTTTTTGTCTGGAAGCCACTCATCATTTGAGCCATAGCCAAACTGGCGTCTTGCCTCAAGTGCAAATATTGGTGCGCGATGAATACGAAAACTTTCGCCTCTCTCATTTGCAGCTTCCTCCCTAGTTAATACAATCAATTTTGCGGTCTCTTCGTCGGTTAACCGATAGCTCCAGTATGCACTAGCGTGCGTTGCTGAGAACTCTTCAATATGTAATTGAGGATTTGGTTGGCTCTCGTCTTTGTAATGTTCGCTTCCAGAGCTAGTTTTAGGTGAAACATTTACTAGGAGGCCAACCAAAACCCGAGTCACATCAGTAAAAAAGATGCAGGTCGATTTTTCTTTCTGGATTCGGGAAACAAAAAATTCCATGAGATGTTCTACCTGAGCTGCATTGACAAACTTGCTCAGGGGCTCTGGCAACTCCAGAAAATTCATGGAGACGTCTCCAAAGGTCGACTCCTTAACTGGAGCTACACTTTCTGGCTTGTAAATCTGCATTAAATACAACATTCTCCTCATTACTGTGAAGGCAGCGTACTTCCACGGCAGAAAATCGCGCATAGTGCCTGAAGCAAGTGAAGTCAACAACTGAAAGAAAGATAAACTGAAGCATGAAGAGAAAATGGCTTTCATTGCCTTGCCCATCTTGTCTTGTTCTCGTAGCTGTGTCAATGTTTCAACATGCGTCAACAAAACTCCCAATACCCAGTGTGTCCAAAGCACGTGTGATACTGTCAACGATACGGAAGGTTTTGAGCTCTGGTGCGATTGTGGCGAAGTAGCATTCGCGAAAGCGAATAATAATTGTTGTCGTATTTCATCAAAAAGTAATTCGAACAATGGCAAGCTGTTGCGAAAGGTCTCAATCCCATCCGAGCCATCGACTGATCGCTTTAGTTCAACTGACAAAAGCTCTAGAAGCAACTGTTGTATACTAATAGATTGCTCTTTTGAAGACCTTTTATCTGCATTAAGCATTGGGTTCATTATCATTTCATTGTTTTCGAGGCCAAGGAGGATCTTCAGTAAACGCTTAAATCGAATTGCAGGTTCAGTGTTTGATATCCATTTTAGAATGATTTCATACGAGTTACCATAGCCACCTGTTTCTCCGTTGGACGTGAGGAATGAAAACATGATTTCACGCGCGTATTGAACTGAGAGACTCACGTCCACAGCTAGCCACAGAGGAATTACCTCATTTGGTGCGAGGATTGCAGGATTAATTACGTATTTGGTCATTGATTTGTCGTGAATAAATTCATCTTCGTTCGTGAAGTTCAACAGCCTAACAAACAGAGGCCTGGAACTTGCTTTACTGAACAAGTAGACTTCTTGAGGCATTTTACTTGAACCGTGAGAAAGTTGCTCTGCACAAAGAAACGGATTCGTATTCACCTTCTCATTCATGTCAAGAGTCACAGAACACGCGTTCGGGGTATTGCTCAACGAGTGGACGGTACGGCTTCGATGTTGACTTTCTGTATGGGGGCGAAGATTTCTTAAATTGCAAGCATGTTGGTCGTAAGAGTAAGTGATTTGATGCGGCAACGTGTGTGATGAAGATCGTAGTGCTGAATTGTCAGCTGATCTAGTTGCTCGATCTCCAAATTGAAGCATCATCATATCCAGGAATGATGAACTGTTACTGTCGGCGCTACGTTGCTCCACGTTACTTTGTGAAGAAATAGAAGGAGCTTGAGCAGTCGTAGCAACAGCTGTAGCGCCTTTTTCCATTTGTTCTAGGATCCAGCTTATAGCGCCACTATCGTTAATGGATGAATCTGTCTCAGTTGCACACCGAACTGCCCATTCACGAGGAAATCCTACATTAACAAGCCCATTCATTAAATTCGTCTGTCGTGCTGTTTTTTCAATATCATCACTCCACAATTCTCGATATGATCCATCTCTTGAATCTGAGATTTCTCTAGTTACACTATCGGATAGGTTTTCTATACCAGCTTCAGCACGAAAGTGGCGTAATTCGTAACTATTTGTAGCTAGATCATTGTCTTCGTCGTCGTCATCAAAAGTTTCACTCGTAGCATAACTTTCGTCATCCAGTTTCACAGAGCCAGAATCATCTGCGTTCGGTTTTACAGATGCATTTAGGACTGCTAAAGCAACCGGTTGAATTGAAAATTGCTCGTTTCCAAAGTCCAAGACAGGAAGATATTGAAAAGCCAACATTTGTTCCGCGCTACTCAGATTTTCACAAACTGTAGTTGGTGATCCTATATTGATCTGTGCCATGCGATCTGCATTTAAAGAGATCGCTGGACACAAACTTGATGTTGGTTCTAATGGTAGACCAGTAAATGCTACGCCTAGAAAACGTCCGTTTAGGAAGAAACTGATCTCCATTCGATCGGTGTCGAGAAGCACACCAACGACGTCACTTGCGTTCCAGCTTTCTCCATAATCAAACGAATTAACGTGCCATTTCTTGCAACGAAAGCCATCGAATGCCCAGCTGCTAGAATGATCACCTACGCCTTGACCTTGGATGGAGTCTGCAACAAAATCTCTGTCAATGAAGCCAATTTGAAACAATCCATCCGTCAGCAGCACAACTTCGTAGAACCATAACCCTGTGTGAGCAGCGATTGCTGCATTGGTTACTTTTACGGTCGGAAAATGTGAAATTCCTTTTACCTGCATATCCCGCAGTTCAACATCTCCACTTACGACATCAAGTGGGGATTTTATAGATAGATCTTTGGTATCTCGCCACATTGCTCTGTGGACTCTTCCTTCACTTGACGTAGCTGTTTGCCAAAGCCTTACCTGAATATGCTCCAAGTCCAAGATCGAGATCATTTTCCCGCTTTTGTTCTTGTCTCGCTGAATTAGAGCCCTCATGTACGCACGGAATCCGCGACGCTTCATCGCGATTTTACAATCCGGACCAAGACACGACTTTATTAGATTCGCTGCGGAGCTGGAAGCCAACTGAAATAACTGGTTGAAGAAGGCAGGGTGGTCTCCGCTAAAGGTTTCGATCAATCCATCGCGATTTCTTTCTTGCAAATGAACCGTAAGAAGTCGTAACAAGCACCCTTTCAGCCGCAGAAGCATCAAATATCTTATATCAACGTCATGAACATATTCAGGACCGTCGAGATCCCCGTGTTCTGATAACTCCTGGCGGCCAAGAAGACGTAAATTTAGCGCATTGCTTTCTCGACAAGAAAACAGCTGTATGAGTAGCGATTGAATGTACTTTGTCTTCAATATTTCCGAGCTGTCTGGACTTGACTTCAGTTTGCACGGAATTTGGGTCAGTAGTTTTGTAATGAGTTTGTTTGCTGATGACATGTTCTCGGAGTAACAGGCTGTTATAAAAATGGTCACAACTAATGCCAGCGATGTGTTGCTGTCAAACGGATACATCTTACTAGTTGTTTTCAGCTTGTTTACAGCAGCACAAGTCCTTTCAAACATTTCATTAATCTCATTTTTCCACACGGGCATAGACCACATATCTTGCACAAGCTTCACACCACAAAAAAGTCGAGTAGAGTTTGTTTGCATTTTACATTCTGGATTCACTATTTTTGGAGACGATTCGCTTAACCAAGTTGTTTTAACGTCTTCTGTCAATGAGTTGTTCGAGTTGGTCGAGTGATGGGTATTGTAACAGAGGTAGCCGTGTGCCTGCATCAATGAATACAACATCTCGTTATGTTTCGGCAATGCTGGAAAACAACGCCCACGTTCCCCTGGTATTAGTTCGTTCACCCTTGCAAAGAGTGAACAGATTTCAGGCCGCGCTGCTGTTTTTTCACTAGCGCTGCTTATGAGAGAAGAGAATGATTGGAAAACAATTTTTCCAACTGATTGAACTTGAATGGTTTTAACATCGCTAGCATGAGGAAGCGTTTTCCTTAAGAGTTCCAACAGGTATACATGTGCAAAGCTGTCTGGTGGACACTCTTCCAGAGCTTGATACAGCAAACAGATCCAGCGTGAAGAAGTACTAGACGCAGGTTTCAGAATCTGAAGTGTATTGTCCCATTTGGTCAAACAATATAAAACACACAACAAATCCACCAAATCTTTCTCCACAATATGGTGATTCTTCATTTGCAGCAACGTGGGTCCTTGTTTTGCTAGGAATTTAAAATCCGTCTCCTTCATAGCCCCGCGAACAACCCATACATCGTCAACCACAACCGACTGAGATCTCGCTATTGATTGTGAGGGTTCGTCTTGTGTGCGTGGGTGCTTATCGAATGCAAATTCCATGACATCAGTAGCCGGCCCACCGAGTATTAGCTTGAAGCAATTGATTGGGTCAAAAACGAAAGCGAAGGTGCCATCATTCAGTTTCTTTGTGCTAGACTTTTTCCCGTTCAAGTAGAAGATTGGAGAGGCATTGTGTTCAGCAATCACCAAAGCACAGTGTGTCCATTGACCAAATGGTAAGTGAGTTTCGATGTCGAATATCGTCCAACAAGCTAAAGGCTTCAAGGATGCGTCGCTTTTGTCTGTGAAGTTTCGAATCATGAGCCTTATAACAGCCAATTGGTTCGTCTTCTGGGGACAAGTCAAAAGTACCAACGAGTACATATCATCGGTGCTGTTTGGTGGTCGATCAGATGATATAGTACTGCTATTATCAAGCGCAAGCATACAATTCCAAATTGCTGCCTCATTCTCTTTCATTGGTATTTGGCTGCTACGAGGTGCAATAAATTCTTGTCCGTTATCGGGATATTCCAAACATATCCAAAAACTAAGAGTAAAAGCAGAGTCATCGAATAGTGCGTGAGATTCATTCCTGCTTCGAAACGTCTGCTTCACGGTTGATGAGATATGTATCGGATTTCCAATAGTGAATATAGTTGCACGTGAAACAATATCTTCAGTGGATGACTGGGCAGAGCCAATCAAGTTAACCAACCTACGTGCATTATCACCTTGATCTTGAAGCTGTTGCTGTATCTTTTGAAGCCCCACAAAGAAAAATTCATAGAGTTGACTAATGCATTCGTCAACGGTACTTATAATGGCCTTTTTGGGCAATGTTGATCGCTTTCTTGGCGATACGGCTGCAGCTCTCGATGTCAATACATCTTTTTGTGATGGGTCTCGGCTTAAGTTCGCAGTGGAATCGTTACTAAATAATGGGGATACCGTGATTTGTTGAAACTCTTCGGATCTTCCTAAGTGCATTGCGATTGCGTATAACGTTTGGCGTGCCATGATCATGAATGTTTTAGCTGAACTCTGCCCAAAAATGAGAGATTCTACCGACTTGAGTTTAGCTGGTAAATAGTATCCATTAGCAGTGCCACAAGCCAAATTGTGATTAGGATATAGCTTCTCACAGCTATTGTTTGCATGTGTCGCAGCATGTAGGGTTGGGTTCACTATGCCATCAGCATCCTCTGCTATTATACCGGACAAAAATTGAACAAGATTGGATTTTGCAGCTAGTCTTGATATCCAAGATGAATTGAAGTCTTTTCCACGTAGCAAATACAGCCATGCTAATAGTGACTTCCGCTTCAGATCAAAGGAAGCCTCATGACTGGAAAGCTGTTTTGCTAAACGAATAAATAAATTCTCGATCGTCAATTCGAGACTATATGTTTCACGACTTCCATACGTAAACTCGTACACGAATCCACTGTGTAGCGCGATTGGTTTTGCAGATATCGAGTAGCTTTCTTTTTCCGTAACGCGTAACAAAGCTGCTACAAGACAACTTCGCGTCGACGGAATGGTGAGCTTGCGAAGCAAGTCGTGAAACAAGCACAATCCAAAGCGATATAACGTCAAATTTCTGCTTCGCCGCGAAACCAGCTTTTGAACAAGACTAAAATTGATAGGCTTTACGAGGAACTCGTAGAGATTGAAAACCATTTTGTGCATGATAAGATCATCGCAATCGCTCGCGGCGTTTTTCATTTTTAAGAAAAATAAAGAAACAGGCACTAATTTTAGTAGAATTTCAGCATTTTCGACAATTGTACCAGCTTTAATGTCCGTGATTTGCTCTTGGGATAGAACCAAACAAACGACGACAGCAGTTGACCAAAAATTAGCTCTCGCATCGACAGTTGATATGTTCGACAACTCAGTGACAAGAATTCCAGAGTCTTCGTAAAACGCACTTTCATATGAGCGAATATCATCCGTAAAATCAAGGTACCAAGCAACAACAGCCAGAATGGAGCCTACTACTTTCTTAAATGCTTCTACATTCGGTATGTCGCTTTCATGCACATGCATATGCATGATCAGATGGTTAATAAACCAATTCACAAATGCGGACTGATACTGTTCAACAGAAGCGACAAACTTCATAGCCAACGCGTGCTTTGCCAAAATCTCAGCATTGTCAGTGTCTGTCCCATTGTTCATTTGAGTGTTGTTGCACTCGACTTCGTTCTCTACTTCGAAGACGCCCATTTCCTCCCATTGAAACATTTTTGAATCTTGAGAGAAATCGCCATTTCTTGCAACATCCGGCAATACTTCCTTAGACAAGAATCGCCCGGGAGCAAAAAACGCAGCGAAGAAAATCTGATACTTCTCATCATGAACAGGATATGAACGTATTCGTTTCGAAAGCGACATGAGCACATATCCAATCTTTCCACAAAGAACTCCGCAGGCATCTTCCAAATCCACAGCCCAATTTCGGTCGTTAAGTTCAGAGAATGAGGGCAAATCACTTCTTTCGTGTTCGGCTTGATTGAGGCCAGATTCCTTTAAATGGACCATCTTCCAATTGATTTCGTCAAGAATTTTTACGATCGGAAGCAAGTACGGACCCAATAGATCAACCAATCGAATTTGAATGCACTCCCATTCATCAGCAATGACCTCAATAGCATCTTCACGTGCAACCTCTAATGATTGAAAGAGAATGCAAATAGATTCGATGGCGTTCGGTAAGAGCAAATGAAGAAACGTATTGTTGAGTAGCTCAACAACTATTTCTTCATGCTGGCAACTAGCTTTATGAAGGCGCTTTAGTAAGCCCAACGATTCTGACAGCAGAGTTTCGATATAAAACAATATCCAATCAATGGTGCAGGAGGAGCACATAAATACCCTTTTACGAATGTCTTCACATTCTGTTTTTGTAGCACTCGAAAGGTTGCCCGCCATCAAGAATTGGTTTATAATGCTAAAGCAGTTCATTTGAATGACTATAAGCAACTGAAGGTAGCAATCAACCATATGCGGTTTCTCAGCTCCATCGAGTTGCTCCATTGCCTGCAAAACGCTTCTCTGTAATAGAGATTTTACGTGCGATAGCAAACTGCTTGCTGTCAAGCCATCTGACTCAAATTCAGCGTTTGCATCCATTTGCTCTTGGTGCGTACAAGTTTTTTGCGATATATTGTTTGAACGGTCATTCTTGCGTACAAACAAAGGCAACAAAACCTGTTCCATCACATCGTCCTAAACAAATATGTTATACAAAAAGTCATAAAATCTGCAAAATTGGTAACTTGGAACGCACCTCACATAAACACCCTGACAGCGCGACAGTTTCCAGCGAAACAATCGACGAAATGGATGCATTGGCAATTATGCACGAGAGCAATCGTTGTCGGTCCAGCACATCTGGATAAAATCTGGAAAATCCGGTCTAATGAAATTACAGCACAGTGTTAGACTCTGCTTGTCACAGTAATTCATCTGCTCTTACTCGGAGGGTCTGAGCTGCTTCTTTATTAATTTCTTTCGCAATCGTTGGTAAATCCAACTCAAGGGGTAGCTTGTAATCATGTTGTTTAGGTACCATAGAGATCAATTCGTCTGGACTGCTTGATGCTAGCTTAAGAAGGAGTGCATGTACTGTTGAAAGTGTCTTATCCACATTATTAACTGTAGAAAATTCTCCACTGATTGAATCAGCACAATTGGATCGATTTAATGACAAAAGCTCAAGGTGCTTAATCAAATTGACCTTCAATATCCGAAGGCAAGACAAAATCATGCACATGTTCAATAGACCATTTTCATCCCTGGATGACAATGCCTTCTTTTCTAGTCCAGATTTATCTGCGCCAATGTCGTATGCACAGTGCATCAAGTCAAGAAGTGCAGCAATTGCTCCGTGAGAGGTATCAATAGAAAACGGGCAAATCATGGAAGGCACTTTTGTCCCTCGGTGATCGAGATCATATGAAATTTGCCTTGCGTGATCTGGTGCGCCCTCGATGATATAGTTGGTAGCAATGCGATCAATATGGCCCAGTAAAAAGAGTACAAATTCTATCTTGTTTTCTGGGAAGGATACATCCAATTTGCTATTTCCTGGAACTTCATTTTCTTGGTTAGCTGGGTTTTGAAATGCTTTCATCACCGTGAAAATCCATTCTACCCCATTGTTTGTGCCAATGCTAGCCACCCGATCAGTCATACCTTTCATCAGTTCGTGCCGCAGAGAATTAGATCTGCGAGGATGGACTTCCTCAGGAGACCGCAATTCATGCCGAGACTTTTCTGATCGCTTGAAAGCTCCTTTACTTTCAGATGCTCCTGAAACCTGACAACCCTCTTCTACAAGAACGAGGTTGTATTTATCGCCAACAGCAATAGAGACTGGCGTCATAGCGTTTTGAGAGAAAAACTCGATACGTTTCGGCGACTTTTGCGTTTGATTGTCTCCGTGACCTAGGCGGCCGCTATCACCTTGTCCGCAAGTCCATACTTCGTAGTCATCTGTAAGCATTACGGAATGCTCACATCCTGCTTTTACGTCTTTCACACACTTCCCGACCATTGATCGAATGACTGTAGGCACATCAACATTTTCTTCATCCCCGTGACCAAGCTTTCCATTGCTACCGGACCCCCACGAAAATATTGTGCCTTGCGATGATATAGCAAGCGAATGATCCCAGCCGCACGCAACTTTGACGATCTCTTCGTTGTTGTCAATTAAGTGGTTAATCAGTGTGGGCTTTAGCCGACGATCGAAGTCTCCATGACCCAATACAGGCGGAATACCAGCTCTTCGGCTATCTTTGTATCCACATCCGCATGAATACACATGACCAGAAGACGTACAGAACAGAGTGTGTTCCCATCCACCAGCAGCATGCACAACGTTTACTTCGACTTCGTCTTGGAAGAATGCGATCTCTTCTACAGAGAGCTGGTCGTTGGTGTGTCCATGGCCGCATTGCCCTTGATTGTTCTTGCCCCATGAAAATACTCGCCCACCGGTTGAAATTGCAAGTGAATGAGAAGCTCCGCAATAAATTCTACGAAATTGTAACGGCTCATGATTTCGAGCGTTTCCGTGATACTGGACAACTTGCGTGGGGTTTGATCGATCAGTTGTATCGCCCAAGCCCAATCGACCATTGGATCCATTTCCCCATGCATAAATGTCACCTGTTTGCGTAAGTGCAATTGTGTGGCCGAGCCCACAGGCAATGTCTGTTACTCGCCCTTTTCCACTGAGTGACTCTATCACGCGAGGTGTGTATTCTTTAGCGGTTGTTCCGTGCCCAAGTCTGTACTTGTCGCCATTGCCCCATGCCATCACATCTCCATTCGCCAAAATAGCAACACTGTGAGTCGATAAAGAATCAATTCTGACGAACTGTTGGCCCAGTGTAGCATTTACCAATGTTGGTACACTCTTGTTTTCCGTGCAATTTCCGTCGGGGCACGCTGCATGACTACATTGTCCATGCCCAAGTTTACCGTGATCTCCTTTGCCGAAGCTCACGAGGAAGCCATTTCTGGCATCCTCGTCTGGGTACGAAACTGGACGCAATTCGACTGTCGCTAGTGCGACATTTTGAAGGAGCGGAGTTAGTAAAGCCAATTCACTGTGACCAAAGCAGTCCGGACTTTCAAGAACCGCTCGAATTCCGACCAGTAGATGACGCAGACGACCCCATTTCAGACTCAGTGCAATAAACGCAGTGAGCACAGCGGATCGCTCGCTGTCTGTGAGCACAATGGTGCCGGAGTGAGCATCAGTAGCTGATGCAGAGCCGTTCCATGGAAGCTCCAACAGATCGGACAAGATCTTGAACAGTTGTTGAAAGACACTGTACACATGAGGCTCTTCAGTTGCAGAGTCTTCAGAGCTGTTGATTGCAGCTTTCGACTGCGGGACGTCCAGAAAACCTGGTGAGAGATGAAGTGGCGGCAGTGTCGCCAACATCGACGGCAATTTGCTGGCAACTTGCACAATTAGCCGATAATTGGTCACGAGTTTAGATGAATCTTGGAACGATCGAGTTATCCGGAAGAACATGCGCAGTCCTAACTGCATCGCAAGCGGCAGATCACTCATCATCAATGGCGTCCGTGCTTCGTCTACTTCCCCGTGGCCTTGCGCTCGAGTCCCGAACGACTTGCATTTAATGTGATCTGGCCGATACATGTCCTCCATAATGTCTTGCAAGACCAAAAGCTTCCTGTGCACGTAGCTGCTGGGCCAACGCGCATCCAACGCCTGGGCCTCCTCTACACACCTCTGGATGTAGCCATCTTCATCTTCATGCGCGTCATCCGATGCGTCTTCCAAGTCGCTCACGTGGTCCACAGAGACCGATTTCGCATGGGAGATGCTGCGCTGCCGCTCGCTCTCGATCTCTTGGGCCCTCTCGAGCACGAAAACCGGCTCCCGCAGCAGCAGAGCGTCCATGGCGACGGGTCACGCGACAGAAATGCGTCTATCCGCATGAGCGCGCGCTAAGTGCGAGAAGGGCAACCTTTGGATTCCACCTCACAGGCAGTGGGTTAAAACCTCACGAGCGGCATTTCAACCTGTCAAGGAGAAGAGAGATAGAGCAGAGATGGCGGACGCCGCTGGTGGGAGTGCAGGCCGCGTGCTGTTCGCTGGGAAGCTGCTGAGCGGACGCGAGCACGTGCAGATCCAGCCAGACGCCGTAGCCTTCTTGCAGCAGCTTGCGGAGCCTGTGATCGTCGTCAGCGTGCATGGCGCCAAGGTGAGTGCAGGGGGATCTTGTCGATGTGGCGATGCTGGCAGAATGCCAGTTGCTGAGCTCTGGTGTGGTCTGTTGTACGACGTAGGGGAGTGGCAAGACATCAAGCATTAGCCAGTGGATCGTTTCTGAAGAAGGAGAGGACGACCGGATCCCGCAGGGTCCCACCGAGTGAGTCCATCGCTACGTTGCCATGTTGCAATCCGTTTTCAATGCACGACTGACGTATGAACTCGTGTAGCGATGTCTGGCTGTATGTAGCGCGCACAAGCTACTCGAAAGTCAAGTACATTCTGTATTTAGATTGCGCCGGGTTTGGAGGTGATCGGGTAATGCGCTCGTCTCATTTGACTGCAACACGACGACTCATTTCCGCTGTAATGTATTGCGTAGTTGGTCGACATGCTGCTATACTCGCTCCTCTCGGCCTTGAGCAGGTGCAAAATCTATGTTGTTTTGAGTTGCGCTACAGTCGTGCTGAAATCCGCGTATGTAGTGTGGTGGTGCATCACGTGAGAGGTAAATTGGAGCCTGAAGCCATCGGAGCTTTCACGTTCCTAGCCAATGTGGATGGAGAGGACGTGCGTCCGAACTTCAACAAAGGTAAAGATGCTCTGCATTCTATGCAACTAATGCTTGCTAACGCGCCTCTAGCGTTTCCTCAGGGCCCAAAGCTCTTGTGGCTCTTGCAAGACGTGACGACTGGCGACTTGAAAGAACGCGTGGGGGAGAAGAAGATCTCTGCCCAGGATGTCGAGCAGGTCTACCTCCAACAAGTCATCGCCGAGCAAACTCCATATTCGGAGAACGCGATTCTTTGCGAGCAGTTCCTCTCGGTGTTTCGGGACCAATCCTGCTTTGTTATGCCCAATGTGAACTCCCCGGCGTACGCAAAGCGAGTGGACAAGCTTTCCCGCTTCTTTGCTGAGTCAGAGCGCAATCGCTACATGAAGGGTGTCCAGCTGAATGGACCGCTCTTCTGCTCTATTCTCGTGTCCATGTTGGCTCACAAAAGCGATATTTTTCAGGTACGAAAATCATTGGTGTTCGTCAATTCTTTATCCCACGCAACATGTCCCTTTATGCAGGCATTCCATGGCAAAATCTGGAAAGAAACTATCCACAATTGCTGTCTCAATATCGTTGAGTCTGGTATCAAGCTGTACAAATCCCGAATGGCTGAACAGCTCGGTGGTCTCGTCGACATCACGGATTTGGAAAACTACACACCTTTTTTCATATCCTCCAAAGGACCATCGCTACCTATGGTCGAGGTGTGTATTGTTGCAGTCTAATGCTACAGTTCGTATTTGTATAATGCCGTATCGATTTAATTCGTATGCTTATTAGTTGCCATGTGAGCGAGACGTATTACTACAAATTCACTCGGAAGCGAAACGTCTTGCAAAACTGAATCTGAGGACAATGCCGGTTCGAAAGGGAAAACTCAGTGCCTTGCTCAAGGTATTTTTGATGATTTCATTAAACAGTACGAATTTGCATTATATGTGCCGAAACTAACAAAATATTGCTGGATATCCTAGAAATTATTTAAGGATCTCATTCGGTCGCTGTTCCTGAGCATTCAGGAAGAAAACGATCAACTGTCGTCGCTGATGTGCCAAACCTTACTGATGGGACTTCACAAAGATATGACCGAAAAAATCGACAAGTTGCTGCTTTCGAACTCAGATGACGATGAAGACACTTATGCTTACCAATCGCCTGGGCACAAGGTACTTGTCTACGCTTTGGGAATCATTTAACAGTGTGCTGATTGGTACATTGTGGGGCAGCGATTCTTTCATCAATATCAAGCATATCTCTATGACTTGATTGGGGAATACACCGAAAAAGCAAAAGGGCCTGTAAGGGTAAGGAAATCCATTTTTGACAGCTTAAATGTGCTACATGGTGACTTACTTTTGATCGAATGAACAGACGGAAGAGTTGTCTTTGTTTTGCCGAACGGTGATCCGATCTCAACTAGCTGATCTTTCAAAGAAACTTGAAGACTCGTTACAGCGTGATGAAGAATCTATCGAGGTAACTTTCTTGATGACAGCTGACAGGATGTTTGTATCCCTCTAAATTTATGTTGAACGGAACCTCAGGCGGCAATCGAAGCAAGTGAAAAAGCCTGTGAGGAATGTAACGAGAGACAGAGAAGATACCAAAAGGTGATGTTTTCTTAAGCAGATATATCAGTGCGGAAACAGAGTCTAAACTGTGTGCTGTGTTGTAGGAAGCTATGAACGCTCAGACTGAAGTAAACAAGAGTCTGGTGGAAATCGCAAAACTGCAAGCGGTACGTTGCTTACGGAATTCGCACGCCAGATTGATGGAACACTAGTGTTTACCTTAGTCGCTTATCTTCATATAGCTTCGAAAAGAGGTGCTTGAAGGCGCAATCGAAAATCTTGACATGATGCATCAGATGGCAACAGATCAAAAGGAGCTTCTCGAAGAAGCTGCGTTTGTTTCGGTGCGGATCTTGCTTTGCAGAAAACATTCGATTTTTTGTCTGAAAGCTCGCTGATTTTCGATCTCAGGTTCAGCTGCCCTGTGAAAAAGTAATTGAAGCAGCTCAAGAGACTGAGGTTACGCAACTTCAAGGATATTTGATCAAGCAAGGTGGTGGTGGAAATGCGTTCAATCCGCTCGGTAGACGGAACTGGAAGCAACGCTACTTCATCTTGAGTGGACCAAACCTGATTTACGCTAAAACTAAGGACGACTACGAACGTGGTCGCATCATCAAAGAGTTGTGCCTCACGGGGTAAGAAGTCGTCGTATCAGTAGAAGGAATCTAGGTGTGGTAGGCTGACTTGTTGGTATTAGTTGCAAGGTGGAAACGTCGCGCGACGCTGGAGAAGGATTCAACATTATCCCGCCTGATGATGGACGTACGCCCCACGTATTTGGACTTCAGAAGGGGCTTTTTGAAAAGAACAGCAAGAAGAGATCGTCGTATGCGGACAGTGGACGTATTTTCAAGTTGCGTGCGCAAACTATCGATGAACGGAATATGTGGGTCGAGAAACTGCGTGGATGCACCGGCGGTGGCGGTGGATACTATTGAGCAGTTATCTTCAAGTCATCAGTGGGATCCTTTTGTAGCATGAATTGTCTTTTTTGCTGTATATTTGGTACTTTACATTGATTGGGTTTGCATATTGTCTATTCATCACTTGCTGTTGATGAGTCAACTCGTTTTTGCTGAATATGGTGAATGACTAAACTAGTTTCAGTGTTGACTTCGTGCTGTAGTTCCTCTAGTAGTCCAGCTATTTGAAGCAAAAAAGTGGTAAACTTCTCCGTCGTCTGCTTCATTTCAGCTTGGAAGGCAACTACGTTCGTCACCTACACAAGACACAAGAGACCGGTATTTTCTCTAGATACGTGACAAGTACAGACGAAACACACACGTACTGCCGTATCTACGCTGTTAGTTTGGAGTTGGTCCAGCATGTTGTCGACTTCGAGCCCAAGCTGCTCCAAATGCCGTTTGACGTGGCGTGGATTGCAAGAGATGCCAGGCGTTGGCATACAATGAAGTGATGTCTCAAGTGAAGCACACATTAGCCGCATGTTTTCCATAAACGCAGGCAACGCTGTCGCAACTTGAACGAATGAAGTCGCCTATCAGAATGAGTGTGGTTAGCATTCTCAAAATGATTCGCGACTTTGAATAACGGGCGTACCTGATCCGACAAATGCTCTTCGAGCGCTTTCACGTGCTTGTCACGGTCCAACCGAAGCGTTGTATCGTGGATGAGCTGCAGCTTAGACAGCAGAAGGTTCCAAGTCGCAATCATTTGCGTCTGTGGATAATAAAATCAGCCACTTTGACGACATAACCGAATGCAATGCAGCATTACCTCTGCGCTCTGCTCTTGGATGTGGAATGTATCCGCTGCTTTGGCTTCAGCGAAACACAACTGGTAATACAGCGACTGCAAGAGCTCGATTTCGTCATTGCTGCTCATCGCCGCAGTTGCTGGAATGGTGAGCGCCCTGGCTGATGAGGAAGCAGACTTACTACTCTCCCCAGTAGGCGTAGCAAATGACATCTCTTTAGGGGCCTTGGCTGGGCGTTTGACGGGACGCTCTGGTGTGCTGATGCGTTGTGGAAACGCAGGGCGCTGCATGGACTGGGTTTTCGCTATCGAAACGTGCTGCTTAGACTTAGAGGCTGTGGATTTCGCTTGCTTAAGCTGAGCTTTATTGGCTCGATACGCTGCGAGTCGGTCCCTCAGATCGCTCGGTGGAGCTGCAGTCCCAGCTCTCGCATCACCATGCGCTTTTGTTGCCGCGGCCGAGCTCTCCTGACTGATGGACGAAGCCGGTCTCTTGGTCGCACTACCAGCAGCAATAGCTGTAGTGGTCGATATGGAAGGCGCGCTTCTGGTTCGCGCTGTTGCCTGTCTGGCGTCAAGGTTTTGCTTCTGCAGCGACTGCACATACCGCGAGGCCACGACTTTAACTGTTGGAGCACACACAGACATAAGCGCTGTGATTCGGTCGAATGAGGGATGCCACTCAGCCGCTGGCTGTACGGAGAGAGTGCGAGAGAGCGAGCGTACCTTTGGTCGCGCGCTTGGGCTCTTTCTCCATTTTCACTATGCACCGAGTCGAATGTTTATAACCGCGATGCTACTTGTAGTCGACTACAGTAGACTTGTTCAAACCGTATCCTGGTTTTGATGGCTATACATCTCGATGTCACGAATATAAATTGCGGAGACGAAGGAAGGGCTTGGTCCATTTTAGGCTCTGAAACGGCGCCAGTTCAGATGCGCTGGACGACGTGAGAACGATCTCAAGCTTTACATGGCCAAGCGCACCGATGCGGCGATCCCGCGGGACTTTCTCGCGCGCGATTTGCGTGAAAAGCGCAAGCTCCGACTGCTGGCGCGAAAGCTCACGGCCTTCGTGTCGTTCGTGACCGTCTACGTGCTGGTGCTTGTCATGGATCGTAACATCTCTGGGCGTAAGTTCGTGCGTCATAACCGGTCTTTGATCATAGAATGCTGAATCTGCGTGTCTCTGTGAGCAGGAGCCGCCGTGCAGCATATCCTTGAGATCGAGATCCTGGATACGTCGCACGCGGCCTCGGGCATCACGTTCGACGGAATCAACAGCGTGGGCTCGTTTTGGGACTGGTTCGCCAACTCACTGCTGGCAGTGGCTTACGCCACGACAACTAGCGACGGACTCCCACGCAGCAGCGAGGAGCTCTACACGCTGGCGGCTCACACGCACATTGTGGGCGGGTTTCATTTGCTACAGACGCGGTATAAAGTTGTCAACTCGAGCGACACTGAGAGCGTTTGGGAGAGATGCCACAGCGACTGGGCGCCGACGCTCGATACGGTGTGCTTCTCTACCACTGCGCAGTCGACCGCGTCGTTCGGGCAGAGCAATGGCACGAATGCAAGTGTACAGGAACTGGCCACGCTCGAGATGTTCCACTACAACGCCTCAGCCGGTGGTTTTGAGACGTACTTCCTTCGGAGTTCTACGAACGGCGCCGCAGAGAGCAAGCTCGTGGATCAAATGCGAGCCTATCGGTGGTTGGATAGGCAGACCCGGTCTGTGGAGATCACCATGCCGCTGTACAATCTGAACCTCAAACTCTGGTCAATCGTCTATCTCACGGTGGACTTTGATCTCGCTGGAGCAGTGACGCCATCTTCCTACATCCACGTTGCAAATATCGAGCCATACGACTTTAACAGCCGAAAGAATGTGGTGCGTTCGATCTTGGAGGGCGTGTACGTGCTGCATGTCGTGTACTTCACACTGCAGGAGTTCTGGGATTTCTGTGTGCTGTCCAATGGCAGTATAAAGCTGGTGAGTCAGTTTCCTTACGTTTGTGGCTTGGCAAGAGCTGATAGTAGATGTGTTGTGCCTTCTATTAGTACATGGCGCGTTATGGCGTGCTCAATAATCTTGGCGACTGGGCCAACGTGTTCATCAATAGCGCGATCATGATCTGGCGGTACGTGACCCAGACAGACTCGACAAGGCTGAAGATGATGGCGCTCACAACACTAGACGATTACGTCTCGGCTTCTCAACTGACCGAGTACGATGACATCCTACTGGCACTTAACATTTGCAATCTGCTGCTACTCACAGCGAGAGCGCTTAAGTACTTCCAGATCACGAACGGCGGACGGAGACTCATGCAGAGCGTGTACGCCGCCATGCCCGAGATTACGTCCTTCCTGCCGATTTACCTCTCAGCTATCGTGGGCTATTCGTTCATCGGCCACTTGCTTTACGGACTCAAGTTCCCCGAATGGTCTTCACTCTCGCGAGCGTCCTTCCGCGTCTTCGAGCTTAACTTTGGCTTGTACGACCCTGGTCCGATCTACGACGCTGGAGGCTACATGAGCGTGCTCTTCATCTACTCGGCTAACATCGTGTTCTGCATCCTCATGCTCAACGTATTCATGGCCATCGTCATGTCCACGTGGGACAAACTCGTGGAGCGGGAGACCGATAAAACGGCCGAGCGGTCCGAGTTCTCCCACCCAATGCGCCCGACTGACTTCCTCTATCTCTTGTGGTCCGACGAAGACACGATTGACACGCTGATTGAGATCATGCAGCAGACCAAGGAGAACGACATCACCAAGGCGTTCTTGGAGCACGAGTGGAAGCACACAGGGCTCTCCGAGTCGCCCAAAGTCTGGGAGACTATCATCGCTTGGTACTGGAGAGATGACGTGGAGGAAGG